>PYAF01001757.1:2004534-2038721 GCA_007407185.1 Glycine tomentella
TTTTTTTTTTTTTTTTTGAAACAGTATAACATAATGTTTTGCCATATTTTGATTTTTTTTTAAAAAATTATTAGGTTATAAGATCGAGCTCTCTTTTGTGATGAAAACATATAGGTGATACAGGATAATGTGATGATTTGACCCCACTTTTTCAAATGGTGAAAAATAACATGTTCATGTTAGAAGTTCATCTTTTTCTGCTATATTGCATATACAAGTTACTTTGTCTTTTAATGCAGGTATTTTACACAACAATTTATTGAATAACTATTTGATGTCCATCTCTAAAGAGTTACATGTTCGAATAATGCTACTATATGAAAATTTAAGTTTAAATTTTTTTTTATTGTGATGTCCTTTTTAATTGAAAATAGTTTATTTCCAATATAACTTCTCCTTTTTAATTGAATATTTTTTTTATCTTTTATATTTCATTTTCAAAATTAGCAAGTATAAGATTTTTGAATTTTGATTTCCATTTTAAATATTTCTTTTAAAATATTTTTTTTAAAAATAAATTTAAATATTTAATGACATATCTATAACATACATTTGTTTAAATATAAACTTAATAATTAATAATATATTAAAATTTAAAATAATATAAAAAATTAAACCTACAAATTATAAACTATGAATTTAATATCTTATAAGATACTAAACTAGTTAGATACGTTAGGATACTAAACGTGCCATAATTAATATATTTTCGTTGCTGCATATAATGTGTCATAATTTGATTCGTGGCTATTAACTAAACTCCATAAATTGAGAGACACAGACTTTTAGGTGTAGACGAATCTGTGTTGTGGTGTTTATGATAGAGATAAACTTCTTTTTTTTAAGAGGAAACCAATAAACTTATTCCTCTTACTTAGTTTTCCACTCCCCCACATACAAACAAATAACACAATGAGTGACCAAAACTGATCACAAAAATAGCTGTGGAAGTATGTCTAAACTGGCCACCTTCTTCGCCTTGTATCTTCTCATTTGCTTCGGCTTAACCTATGCCTCTCGTCCTGACGTTGAATTCGATGCAATCTTTTCACCGCATAGGGTACGTATTTTTCTCAATCTTGATTTGCCTCCACAACCTAGAACATGAAATTATGTATGTGGAGAAATTCTTCATAGACCTCATCATGATATTTGTCATGTTTGATATTAATTGGAACTCACAGGAATTGCTATGTTTCGTTGAAGGATGTTTCGGCATACAAAACAGCCTTGGCAGTGTTGGACGATGAGAGTTGCGAAGGAATAGACGGGGAGTGAGGAATGTATGATGAGAAGAACTCTAGTGGCTCATGTTGATTATAGCCACACTCAAAAGCATAAACCTTGATTCCTGAAATAGCTAAAAGATTAACAGTTGAATCACATGCACTCAGGATCAAGAACAATACAATATTAAAGTACATACAGTCTATAGATATAAATAAATAATATATACACTTCCTGTATATAGTAATTATTCCTATCTTGTTGATAAATGTATATCAACATATATAAGTTCTTATACTTTCGAAAGTTTATAATTGGATTCCTAATGCATGCTGGAACATATCATTTGAGTACTCCGGAATTTTTCTTCAATAACAATGTTTTTCTCCCTTTCCGTTCTTGAAACCTCTTCCTACATGAGCTATGCATGCTGTTATGAAACCAAAGGTTCGATTACAATAATGTGGATCTAGATTCTCAATATTCATATTGATAATTGAACCTTTGTCAAATTCAGAGACATCTCGCATGATCGCATCGCATCCACTGATAAGCCCTCTATGATTGATGCCTTGCCCCAATATAAATAAATAATCATTTTTGTCTCATCTCAATCCAAATAGGACTAATTTCCCGATTATTTTTCGAGCCTTGCGCCATAAGAGTCTCTGAAATAGACTGCCACTGTCGCCCTCAAATCATAGGATAGAAGTAAAACTCCTTTGTTTTTTACTTATCAAATGAGTATATTTTAAAAAGAAATTGAATCATATTTTATAATAGCATTTTTCGTGTATTACCCAAATTTTTTAAACTGAAATGAGTATTTAAATATTTTATTATGATATTAAATAAGAATAAAGTGAGGAAACATTTTTAAAATGATTTTTTTATAAAATAATTTATTTGAATTAAATTACATGATTTTTTTATTAATATGTTGTATGCAAATTTAAATTTCAAAATGCAAACTTTAGTTGGAATCAATTATGATCATAATAATATTAAAATTTAGTTTGTTAAAAAAAGTATTTTCAAATTGATACAGTATTCAATTTAAAAGAAATAAAAAGTATATAACTAAAAAATTAAACACTCAACATGTAACCAAAAAAATAACAATTCTTTTTTTTTAACCATATATTTGATTTCTCAGTTAGACTTTGAGATATTCCTACAAACTTTGATTCTTTATAAGATTAATCATTATTCAAAACTTAGTCCTACTTAAAATTTCTCACCCTTTCACAAGAGTGGATTTTGAGGTTAGAACCTAGATCTCCCACCAATCCAGTGAATGTTGCCAATTAAGTTATCCTCATCGATAACAATTCTTAAATTGTTTAAGAATAAATACTTCAATTTATCAAGAGTAAATATTTTATTAGAAAAAGAAAGAAATGAAAATTTAAGTTGAATTATTATAATTACTTATACAATTTTTTTTTAAATTGTCTATTATGAATAATTATAAGATTTATTATTTTTTAATTTTTTATTCTGTTTCTTAAAAACAAATTAACAATACTTAAGATGGGTTCAAATCCATTAAATTTTCTTATATTATTCTGAAAAAGAATGGACTAGTCTACACGGGACTAGGAATTAAGAAATTCAGTGAGGTAATGATATGACTCAACTTGGTGACTGGGGAGGAGAGAAAAGCAATTAGCTATAACATGCTTTTTTAAGGCAAAGTCATAGGTATGAGCTGAACAATGATAGATTCTCGTGATGAAGAACATACATCTATGATTATTTCATATTGTTTACTATTTTTTGCACTCGTTATATTAAAAAAAAACAATTTCTTTGGGCTCTTTCTCTTTGTCAAAAAAATTGATATTTCATAAAGAAAAATAAAGTGTAAAAATATATATCATGATACAAATATTTTTCTAAAGAATATTATGAATTTATGGCAGTGGGTTTACAGTTTACTACTATAGATATAAAATATTTATATAAGAAATTGCATTTATACAACTAATTTGTATAATATTTTATATATTATAATAATAAATAAAAAGATAGAAAAAAGATGAGAGAAAATGTAAGGTAAAATAATTTATATGAAAATATAAGACAAATATTTGGCAGAGGTGTAGTGTTCAAAAATAGTTTTAACAGCCTAGCAGCCCCAAGGGTTAAGGACACATATTTTCCGAGACAAATCCAGATCCGCAGTGACAAATTCTCAAGATTGTAATTGGTTCCTTTTTTTTTTCTGTCTTAATGATGTAATTTGTTCTGAAATGCCAAAAGTCTCACTGCGGATGGCATTTGATATACTAGACTCCTAGTTAACTTTTGCTGTGCAAACTACCAAGAAGATTTACATATAGAATCTTGTAGAGGTCCTGAAGTTTAAAGAAAACGTGAGAACTAAAGAAGCAAGCAGATTATAATTCTCCAAAGACAACCTCTCGGTCGCACACAGATTTACAAACAAAGCTTTTTAAATGTTAAGTGCACGCTTGATTTGCAGTTGAAATCGCCGTCTTACTCAAAAGTCTTCAATCACAGCTCATTCATGGCAAAAGAGAAAACAGAACAAGAGAACACAAATCTACAGCTTAGTCAATTTCCAAGAAAGAAGGAATCGAATTATAATACTGTAATCAGCTTGATAGAGTTGGACTGGCATTGTTCTATGAACGCTAGAGAAAAAGCAGCATCCATTCAGCAGGACAGAGTAAGAGCAATGGAGACACATTTATACCCGATTGACACTAGACTGGAATCACTAGATGAATAGAAGGCAACTGGCCCATTTCAAGGTATATCAGTCAAGAATGCTGCCGTATGGAAAATTTAAATCCAGCCCTATCTTCTTCATCTGGGTCAAGTATATTTTAATTCAAATAATAGATCAAATGAATCTTAGAAATAAGAAACCTAAGAACTAAACATATGATTTCAACTTTATTATTTATCATAATTTAAATTATTTAACAATTATGATAATTAATTTATATTCTCGCTAATTTTAAGAAATAAGAACGAGAGAACATGTGTGAGTCAGATAGAGAGTATCAGGTGAGAAGAGTAAACCTTGACAGCACAATCATATAAGTATAGTTAAGATTGTTTTCATTAGTTTCAATCTGAATCATCCATTTAAAAAATACGGTTGAGATTCGTTTTTCTCAAAGTCTCATTTCTCACTAGATATGCTTTCATATACAAGTGACTTCAAAGTAGGTTCAGGGGCAGGCAGATACATATCCAAACCCACCCTCACTTTTGCAAATTGGTAAAAACCCAAACTCACTCAGTCAAAGCATACTTCTCCATCAAAATCAGGATATCAGATATGAGTAGCCATGGTTTAAAGATTTAATTGCCATACCTTGAGAAAACACTCTGATTGTAAACTTCTGGTGACTTGGAAAGAGTATCGCTGATTCAACAGAGGTAATTATATGGAAGAGTTCTCTCATGATAAAGACTTCTTAATTTAATCCAAAATAAACCATTGCAAGATATACAATGCATGAAACAGGAATAATACTGATTAATCTATATTAACAACGATGTAAAGCATGCATAATGCTTGTGATATTCTTTTTAGAGAAGAATGTATTAGGGCACATTAACATTAAGTATGCAGTTTGCTGCTCATACAGTTATTCACAAATCCAAGTCTCATGCACAAAATCTGGAATTCTCAACAGAAAGAAGTGGATTCAGACTCTGTCAGATACATACCTGGCAGCCAGTTCCAGTTAGCAGTTGCAGAGAGTCAAATCTGCTATGAAATCTCAACTTTATAGAGAAAATTCAACCAAATATGATTGTTGATTTGCCATATAAAAATAAAAAAAGAAGAAGAAGAAATGTACTAAAAACTGGGTTTTATTTTGATGAAGGGGGAATAAGATTTAAGAGTACCAAGGAGGGAAGGCTAATTAGAAGAATATTATATATAAATTACAAGAAAGAAAGGAAGAATATTATTTAATCTTAGCCTCAGCAAACAAAACCGATACTCATATATTGCTGCAGATAAACAATCGTTAAATAGTACAATGATAGAGCAGCTTACTTTGTTTCCATTCAAGAAAGCGGTATAAAATAATTAGTGCAATTTTCAGAGTTGTAGTGTTATATGCGTCCAGCATTGAAGCAATGTAAATTTGAGCAAGATGGCTCAAATCATTGCATTTCTTTTTGGGTATGGAAAAAGACTAAAAGTAGTAACATGAAATTACAACCAGATTATTTTTTTTTTTGCTTTTCACCCACTGAAGTATGACCTCAAATTTAATACTTGGAAACATATATATGTTATCTAACTTAAAGATCTGATTTTGCTACCATTATATTCCAACTGCATTTCATTTAAGAGGTTAGATGATCAAACATCATACTAAGCAGGCAAAAGAATCCTACTACCACCAATAATATGCAAATACAAAGCAAGACACAAGGTAAGAATAACCGATGACTTAGCTCCAACATATCTAACCACCTCCAGTCCTTTGCCCAGAACCTCATCATGAACCTTACTAACACTACTCTTGAATACATCTGATATTCTCCACAACAAAAACACCACGAATGACTTCACAGTTTCAATCGTCACTCTCCCTGTGACATCAAGCACAAACCTCCGGTTCACTGGCACCAACAGCATTGACTTAATCTGTTCAAGCCACCCAACATCCTGAACACCATTAACTGAGCTTCCAATTTTGAGCTGCTGAAGAAATGCCTCCTGTTTCAGGCGCCCATCTTCACTCACCGGAACAACAACAGGAGACACAGACAAACCCAAATTCGACCTCACACTCCGGTTCGTCAAAACCTGGTGAGAAGTTCTAACAAAGGTTTCAACAGCACCATTGCACATGGAAACCAAAATCCCCTTCACATTCTCCTGGTGCTTTGGATTCGACAATCCAGCAAACATTTCATCATAGGTATTCACATCCATTGTCTTATCAAGAAAAACACCAACAGCAGTACTCACAAAAGTCTGCACACAATCACCTAAAAGCTTCCCACACCTCTCATCACAAATCACATTCACCCATCCAGGAACATCCGATTGAGACCTCCTGCCCAACGATTCCGCATTGTAGAAACCCAAAACCAAGTTCCTCGCAAAGCTTCCCACCACAACAGACACAAAACCCGTTCCAGCCTTGGAGAAAAGCCTCTCCAACACCCTATCCGAGAATCTAGAAGCTTCCGCGGTGATTTCCAAAGGAGTATTATCTTTGTTGCAGTTATTATCGTTACCCGCGTGTGATTTATACCCTAGCAAAATCCCGAGCGTCACAGCCTCGGAAACCCTAGCCAGCGAGGTTGAGAACTCGTTCGATTTTGCAATTTTGGCTAACTGCTTCAAACTGTTGGGGATTTCATCGGATTCGGAAGCGAGGAAACGGTTCAAGTCGTTAGAGATAACGGCAACGATGTCCGCGGAGTTGGAAATTAACTCGGCGAGGGAAACGAAGGCTCTGAGGAGCTTGGCAATACGGCGCCGTTTATGAGCGACATAGGGTGAACTGTAGGCAGCGTAACCGGAGGCACCGAACAAGGCAATTAGGAGAAGGTACTTTTTGTTTCTTCGAGAGAATTGAAGACTCATCCTGAGAAGCGGAAGGTCCATGGAAGTGAAAACCCTAGAGGGTTTGTTTGTATCGAATGGCGGAAATGAGGTTGGTTTCTTCGGTAACGTGGTTACATAACAGCGGATCTTGAATTGACGGGGAGCAAGAAAATAAATGCAGTTAATTAGTATTGGAATGGTTGGAGGAAAATAACACCTTCTCTGTACGACAACAACAACAACAACTAGCGCACTAACTTTGCTTTGGTTTTAATTGAGTTTCCAGGTAGCGAGGAGAGCATTGAATTGAATGGCATCGATGAGTGATAAGCTTCGTTCATATGGTTTGGATTTCTTTTAATAATAAAATGAGGGGAGACGAAGACTTACCGAGGCAATTGCCATTTGCCAATGCTCCCGCGCCAAAAAGAAAGGATTGTTCTAACAGCTGGTCAACCTTCTCCTCGTCGTTTGTTGCAGCTAAGATAGCACAATACACCTGTATTCATAGTGTTAAACTTCTAAATCAGAGATTTGGAAAAGATTAAATGTTTTTTCTATATAATTAATATTTTGATATTTGCCTAATATAGGATAAATATCTATTTTATATAATTAAAATTTACATTAAATATGTATGTTTGAACATGTAAATTATATAATAGTTAAAACATTTAATATAAAAAAATTAGTTTATAAATATCTTTCGAGAAATGGATTTTATATTAATAGTGTGAAATATTTTTATAATATTATTTAATCATAAAATAGTGAAGGAAATTACTGCCAGAATGACATTGACAAAGTGACGAGGTTGGTAGTAGAAGCAACAACATGATAATGATAAAGTGATAATATTAGTTGTGATAAAGATCGTCATGATAATCATGAGAGAAATAATGGAATGTAACAATGGTGGCAGTCCAATAATGATGGCGATAGACATGGTAGGGACAATTATATTGATGAAATGAGTAAAGAAAATGATGATATAGTGATGAAAGAGAGACAATAACAATAGTAGAGATAATTTTTTTCTTGTAATTGGAAAGAAAAGATGATGAAAGAAATTTTGTAATTTAAAAATATCAAAATATTTTTTAAAATTAAGAACAAAATAATAAATTTCTAAACTAACGAGTGCAATTAAACTCTTAATAATATGAATTATTATTTAAGATGTTATTTTTTTTCCATTGCTAAATGGCCTCTAACATTTCTGTTGTTGCTCATCAACTTACACTTAATATTTTTCACGTTTAGTATTTTAAAAAATTAATATAAATCTCGATAAAAAAATTTACAACTGTAAAATTTAAAACACAATTAAAATAAATTATTTAAAGTTTGTTAACCATATATATGTGATTTCCAGTAAAAACTTTGATTCGTTAATAATTGCCTTTAAAATAATGATTAACATAATCGGTGGTAATTTTCTAAGACATAATGCACAAATAAATCACAATAAAACGCAGGTCATCGTAAAAACTAGAGGTCTTCCTACTAAATTGACAACCTTCGGTTTTTCTCATGCATTTGACCTGAAAACTTTACAACAAGGGGGGAATCCGGCAGAGGTATATACTAACAAGCAGTGTGAAAATCGATCCGGACACCGATCCTATCGAAAAATTGGGTTGAAGACTTAGTGATCGAACAGCTGAATTATCAACTGATTCGGTTTGACTTATATTATATAAAAAAATACTTATATATATATACACATAATTTTATTAATTAATAATTTATACTCCAAATTTATGACAAGCAATTAAATAACTACTAACTTAACTTGTAAGAAACTTTTTAAATAAATAAAAGAAAGAAAAAGAAAGAAAAAAAACTAGTAAGCAACTTTGTCTGGATGCCTTTGTCCATTTCCAAATGACAAAAGACTACACGTGTTCATCAAAAGCAGAGTACCAGAGTCCACCGTCCAAGTGTAACTTTCAAATTCAAACTAGCATAAACCAAATCCGAAAGAAATCTGAGTGCTCAGAAGAAATTATTAGCTTTAGAAAAAATCAGCAGTGGAAGAAGATAAATATACTGTGCATGCGACGGAGAGATAAAAACCAGATCAAAGTATCCAACTCCGACACTAGGCGCTAGCGAGATTCGGACTTCACCGAGTGTGCGAGTTCCAGCACCCAGACCGTGCGTTAGTCGCCGAGATTGCGGCGTTCAAGCTTCAGAGCGAGCGGCTGCGAGACGACTTAGCTGCTAAGGCTGTGCACCGCTCTACGGTGGGGGAACTCTTTGAGAAGTAAAAAGGCAACACCGCAAAACGCGCCATTTCCAAAGTGTTATTTGGGATTTTAATAAGGGAACCTGCTCAACCGGTTCGGGTCCCAAATCCAGGCAGGCCACCGGGTCTGAGCAAAACCGGTCGGATCCAAAAGCTAATCGGGCCCGGCAAGGTCACCGGTTCCCGGTAGGGCCGGTTTTAATAACTATGCTTACAGGAGTATAATTCGATCCGATCATTCAAAGTTAATCAAATGTTCGAATTTTAATTTTTTTATATATTCTGAATATTTTTTAAGATATTAGTTAAATTACGGCAAACTAAAGCTAAAAAGAAAAAAGAGTAAGGGTATTATTGACATAATATCCATAATTGGATTCAAGAAAGCAGACTCCGGACAATTTGGCCAAGAAAAAACTACTTGACTAAAAGATGGACTGAATACAACTACAGATCAAATTAAAGATATTATGCATAAAAAATATTTTGTTCTTTAAGAAAATAAAAATTATTTTTGTTTTTTTGTAATTAAAATTTTCATTTTATTGTCTTCAAACAAAGTTGACAGCAAGGCAATCAGCAGGACGACACCCAAATAAAGAAAGAAACACAGAGAGCATCCCAAACCCTACTACAACCGCCAAAAATACATGAGAAAATTCAGTATCTATTTTTGACGACAAACAAGAGGCTTTATATACACTTCTTGCAACTATATGGCTATATGATGTACCTTCTGAAACAGAGCTGTCCCTTGGATTGAAGCACATATTTCATCCCATATTCTCTCATTTTGGATCTCTGAAAAACAGGGATTCAGCATTAAATCACAGTCTTAGCTCCACTCTTTCCTTTTCATTTGAGTTGTTTCAAAATACAACATCCACCTTAGAACCCATAGTCCCATAACAGATGTATGGAAAAAAGGATTAACAAGTTCTTTTTACACCTTCACGTAGCATCACAGCATTTTAGCAACTTCATTCACCATTCATTATATACAAAACAATGCTCCAGACACCAGCACTTATGTTATTCCCAACATCAGGCAATATGTTCATGGTTCTTGGTGCTGAGTGAGGATCTACTGGTCCTAAAATTACGACAATCGTGTCTGGTTTGAAGTTTCATACCACCTTTGAACCTGTACTGGAACTAACGGGTTTAATGCCATAATCATCATCCTCAAGATCGCTGAAAGATATGTCATCTTCATTCACCATGAGATGAGTTGTTCCACCATATCCCCCTAAATCAGAATCTTCCTCTGGCCATTCATCATCATTATCATCATAATCCTGAACAATAATTTGAGAGGGTTGACCACATTTTAGATCCTTGTTTTCAGTTTTAATAATTGAATTTTCCTCAATAACAGACTTATCGGTGAAATGCATTCCAGAACTTTCAACCATATGCTTATCAGTCTCACAATCTGACATCATGGACAAAGAGGTTGTTCTATATCCATATGTCTGAATAGGCATGTCATCAGAATAAGTATCATCTAATAAGTTGGGAGTAAAATCATCGTGATGTGCCTTGTCTCTTGAGTAGGAAGCACTTCTTCCAAAAATTTCAAATTCAGGCTTTGTTTGTTTATGCAATTCCTGCATCCACATTGCTCTTGCTGCCATGACCTGCAAGTGTTAAAACTTAAAACTATCACATCATAAAAGTTCATCTACTCATTAAAGTAGATATACAGTACTCATCTAAAAGTATAAGTGCAAGTAAACTTTGATGAACATTAGAGACCAAAATTGTTCATGATCAGTGACTGAATCAATCTAAGCAAAGGAACACTTAAATAAATAAACTAAATTTTCCTCATGGCTGAACAATAATAGATCAAACTCATTCCAGTTTCAAACTATTCTCTTTTTTTGTTATAAACATTTCAATCTGGAATAAACGATCCCTGTAACCAATTCAAATATCAGACATCCAATCATAATGCATAACTATATTGAGTCAAGAAGAGACTAAAACTTAAAGACACCTAATATATAAAATGCACATTTTTCTTCTCGAGGCTTACTATTTGTTTATCTTTCAAGTATGAGATAATTTTTGAAGAATGTAGATTATAAGTACTATCAATACATGTGCCATCAAGTTCAGTACAGACAAAAAAGATTACATATTTACAGCATCAGTGGTAATATCCTTTAATTCTTTTTCATAATAGAGAATCACATGTGAATAGAATGAAACAGAATTTAGTAATTTTCCATGCCAAAAGAATCAAACATTGCTCAATATTTCTCACAAAATGAGAAGAAAATTAAGAGAATAAAAAAGATTTTACAAAATGGAGCACATAACAAATAGATTTGCACTATTGAAGTCCAAAGAGAGAACAGAAATAGAAAGGTAATGACCATATACTTTTAAAACCAATTGTGCACCACAAACTAAAACTAATACAGATTCAATTTCATAGAAATTGAGATTGAGATTTAGAGTTTTGTGTGTCTACCATTTCACCACCAAGGCATCTTGAAAGTGAATCATATATCATGAATTCATATCTTATATCTATCTAGTGTGTATATGACAGAGGTAGAGTGTTGGAATATTTTATTGATTGGTTATGTCATATAGGTCCAATAGTCGAAACAATAACAAGAATATTTATAGTGGAACATCTTTCACAAGGTAATGACAATATTTTTTTGAAATCTAAAGAAATCTCCCAAGTGAAAATAGATATATTTAAATATTCTTTAGATAACCATTGAGAATTCACAATGGCAAAATCATTAAGAGACTGCAGTAGTTTCATCTTGTTAAAAGGCAAATCAGAAAGTAGTGTCTATGAATTCTAGAATAAAATAACTTGAACCACGAGAAGGACTTTGAATTGTATTTAACATATAAGCCTTTTCAGCTTAAATGATCAATCTCCATGACGTACAAAGTTGGGCACTGAGCAGCAGGAGCCAGGAAGTGCCAGGAACCAATCGAATAAACGTAGCAGTAAGGTAACCTTTGCACCCCATAATCCATATCATTCAGTCTGGTTTAAAGTATTATTTACACAGATTACTTATATTTTATAACTATCACACACACCACCAAAGCTTGGTCTCTTCCATCAGATAAAGATATTGGAACACTCATTCCTAGTTCAAAGGGTCCAGGCAATCATAATTATACAAATAAATGGTGAAACCAATTTAAAATGACTTCGGCACCAACATCTCACAAAATAGGGTGATTGCAAGAGAGACATGAAAGCCAAAAGCAAAAGCCCATGTAACTGACCTGGGGTGTAGACAAAATCCCTGCATCTTCCTTATTAAGCCTTGAATGCAAAAGAACAAAATACACTTTCCAGAAGTAACTTTCACTCATATGACAAGGGCACAGTTCAATTCTGAGCGCAGCTAATCTAGGAGTCAATCTTTCAACAACCGCAGCATGCTCTTGTTGTGCATCAGACATGTCAAAATCTATGAGTAGAATTCATCACGTCAAAATCTCAAAAGAAGCCAATTAAACAATGCAACACGTGACCATATCAATTACCAAACACTAACACTGTCAATGTGTTATCATCCAAGTTACGAAGGGATGTAATGTAACACGCTATAATCAACATTCAAGAGTGACCGATCTGTTCTGTAACTATAACCAAATTAAAATTCGAAATGTGCATTGACTAGTTAAAAATTCAGTGATCCGATCCAATAAAAAGAGGTTACCGTCGGTGTCGTCTTCCTCATCAATAGGAAAATCCAACCACGTCTCGGGATGCATAGCAATGTTCATCGCGAAGACCAGCACCTCTTCGGTAATTCCAACTGCGCGTTGCTCGAGACCACAATCCCCTTCCGAATCGGATTCCACCGAAACCGAATTAGAGTGATTGGAAATCGCAGCCTCATCTACTCGCAGTTCTTCGTTCGGAGAAACAGCGTGATGATTGGATTGATCAGAAACGAACGAAGAGGGATCGGATTGAGAATTAGAATGAGAATCTGATGGCGGTGGAGCGAGGAAGGAGGCCATTCCCCAAAATTGACGAGTTAGGGTTTGCTTGATTTCGTCGAGGTCCTCTTTGACTCCACCACGATCTTGCGTTTCTTCGTCTTCTTCAGCTTCTGATCCGAATGCATTTTCTCGTGCCTCGAGTTGCTGTTGTGGGGGGTCTCTCGATGACGTGGTAGGTGGATCCAGTACGATGTCGTTTTCGTCGTCTCCGTCGACATCGAGTCGGAGAGAGTTTGCGAAGGAACGAGCCAGCCATGACATTGTGTATTTTTTTATTTTTTTTTAACAAAATGGGGGATCCGGGGAAATGTGACCTGTGAAAAGGTTTATGGTTTCGAATTTTTGATTGAAGAGAGGGTAAAGAGGGGAGGTTGGGGGCGCGGATCAGGTGGTTTGTACACTACGGTAGGCGTCTACTTTAATTAGACACGTCGCTGTAACTTGTCACCGTCCCAACCAAATACGAAACAGAACAAATGTAACTTGAAATGCAGATGAGACCACGAGGAAATCGACCCAGGTCGCACGTGCATATCAGTAAAACGAAGGCAAGAATGCTAACAAATGAAGGAGTCAGAAATTACAATATTATTAATACGTCTTAATATTTTTATAAAATATATTATAACGTAATTCTTAATAAAAAAAATATTTTGTTTATTTCTTAACAACTATAAGCCGTATAACATAATGCATTGAGCTACAAAAGTACAAATGCATGCCCCTTTTGCCTTTTGGTTTGTGTTTTTTTTTTTCATATATTTTTTAGAAAAAATTATGTTTAGCATTCAGTTGAGCATTTAATGTAGATAATTCTCTTTGAAATTTAAAATTAAATTCCTTATATTGTGAAAATTGACCTTTTATGTTAAACTCAACTTCTACTGATTTTTTCTTCTTTTGTATTTAGAACAATAATATATAAATACATATATTTTAAATAGATATTACCGACAAATCGTTGACTTAAAAGGAATTAAGCTTAATATTTTTAAGCAAGATTTAATATTCAAACCTTTTAGATAATAAAAAATATAATTAAAAAAAAATCTATTCAAAATAATCGACCAAGTTTTTCAAGACAAATTAGTCAATGATAAAACTCACAAATATTTCATATTAATATGATTATAAAAAATTATAAACAACTATTTAACACTTTTTTTTTTTATCACATTGTATCATTAACCTTAAATATCAATAATTTTGGTGCAAATGCAGTATTTCTTCCCTGTAAGCGTGATTGCATCGTAATTTTGGTACAAATTAGTGAATGCAGTATTTCCAATTGAAGAAGAAGTCGGACGTGGGTGGTGTAGCAGGGTCTGGTTGTGACACTTGGATATGGATGGTAGATTCAAGTGGCATATACACGGTTAACTCAGCATATAAACACCTCATGGAAACATATGATACAGATATTGAAGGGGGGTGGAATCTATTGTGGAATAATTTGGTGCCATCAAAGATTAAGTCTTTCACTTGGTGTGTGGTGAGGAATCGTGTCCCAAGAAAAGATAATGTAACACGGAGAGGAGTTTTAAAACCTATAGATTGGGTATGCATAGGGTGCAAGGAGGTGGAGAAATCTGTCAATCACTTATTCTTTGAGTGCACATATTCTTCCAAGTTGTGGTCTGCTTGTTTTCAGTGGTTGGGACTGCCCTTTGTCATACACAACTAGGTATGCAGCAATTTCCTTCAGTTTTCTGAGTCGTTATATTCTCTGGGTGTTCGTGGGAATAAAGGCTATATAATATGGTTGCCATAATGTGGGAAACCTGGAAGAGTATAAATGCAATGGTTTTTACTGGTCAACAGATCAGCATTGATGATATGTTAACTAAGGTCAAGATTGCATGTTGGCAATGGTTGAAGGCCAAACCAAAAGGATTCGTGTACCCTGTGATAAATTGGCTAATCAATCCTTTAGTATGTCTGGGCTCTTATATTTGTTGTTGATGAGATTGAGGTGGGGCTCATGCAGTCTTGATGTTTCAACAGTAGCCAACGATGGCGTTCCAGCTACTATCTTGTAGTTTTGTTTAGTAGTTGTTCTTGAGATTTTATTTTCCATGCCTCTCATTCTGAGAAGTTTTTTGTGAGGCTTTTTTGAGGTTACTATATGTAAACACTATGTGTATCCTATGATAAGATTTTGGAACACACCTTGTGGGCCAAATCTTTTAATAAAATTTGTCTTAAAAAAAAAACGACACTCGTGGCCTTTAATCTTGTACACAAAGGGCATTTATAATATACTTATTCCGCCAATGGTTGAGCCTAGGCATTTAAATGCAAGGATGTGAATTGTGATTGTGTAAAACACCTGATTGAGGATCAGCTCTTAGTATGGATGATGTTTGTCTTCCCTTTCATTCGATCTTCAATTGGTAACAAGGTATGCTAAGTAATTTGCAAATGATTCTAAATTTAGAAATCGTAACTAACGAAAAGATTATCTTTTACATGTAGGTTTAGATTGGTTAGTTGTTATTAGTATTATTATAATCTGTTTCTAATCGGATTGCTTATTTATTATTGGTTAACTCAAAGTGAAAGTAATTGTGAAAACATGTATGAGAACATTGCCTCATTTTGCTACAGAGTGTGAGGAAAGGGAGTGTGTTTTTTGGAGTAATTTTGGTGGTTAGTAAACAAGTGAACGGACTTAGCAGTAGCCCAATTCAAACAAGAAAACATGGGCCTTTATGGCCCAACATAAAACGAAAAACTTGGTCATTTCCAATTTGCTATCACGGAACCGCCAATATTTTTGGAGGTACAAATGGTTATTTAATGGGAAAAAAATGTTAAAAAATTCATGTGTTTGATACTCCCAGACTTCACTGAGAATTAAAAAAAAAAAAAAAGAAGAAAAAAGCTTAAATTGAGCGCGAGAATTAGCTCCAAAATTTTGAGACTGTTCAATTAAATGAGGGCGGCACCCACGCCCAGCCATGGAAGACGAGATTTGACAAAATTTAAATATGAAAAAACATGCCATAAATTATGTCTGCTATCTTGTCTTTCTCAACTTTTAAAATGACTACAGTTTTTATTTTTAAACAGAGCCACACAAACTACACTCAATAGTCACCCGATCTTGACCACACCTAATCCAGATCCTTTCTTGTTAGCTTTGCTCCGAAATATAACACTTTCTGTCCTATCATGAACAATCGCCTCTTCTAAAAACAACACGAGTGGAGTAAATTAGTTCTCTGTTTGGACGAGGGCAAATACACATTTTCTTTTATCTAGTTAAAGGAAAAAAGAAGAGAAAAAATATCTTCCAAAAACAAAAATTTAATTTTTTATTTTCTTTTAGTCTCATCTTAATTCCAATTTTTTTCTTCTGTATTTCCTCATTTTCTTTTCATTAAACCAAACAGAGCATTAATTAAACCCCTCTATCTCCAGCTAATCCTAAGATACAGGAAAAAAAAAGTGGGGTTCAGAATAAATTGGACTACTATTACATTATCGTTTTCTATGATCTTACAACTCAGCTTCCCACAATTATTTCAAAAGCACACAGCGTTATCCGATCAATGTTGATTTGAATTTCCAACTAACTCTAACCTAATTAGTACAAACTAGTTGTTATATTACATCCGTCAATTTGCATTCATGGTACAAAAAAAAATAAAATCTTTTGGCTGTATTAAAAAATGTATATGAAACACACCAAAAAGTCAAAAGCAGAAAGAAAAAAAAAAACATGCATGAAGTTAATTTGTGAACAAATTTGTTTTGGTTTTGAATTTCATTGTATTGTTGCAGTAAGCATACACTTGGAAATCAAAATACTAGTAGAGTAATCTAGACTGCACATTTTCAAAAACTCGGTAGATTTCTGCTTTAACACCGGGTTGCAACCACTCTGAATCACTAGCAGTAGCTTCGCCGCCAACCCTGCCTCCACAGCTTTCGAAGCACATTCCTCTGGGGCAAGCTTGTAAATAGCCCACAATATCGACAATGCAAATTGTGTGCAACTCTCTGAAACTCTCATCAACAACTTGACCACATTGGGAATAATATTTGGACACTCTTTCAAAGCCATTCTCCCTTCAGGAAGTGTTGACAAAACCTCAAGAATATGAAGTGCTATCTCCAAACACTCATTATTCAAAGTAGGTAAAAGCTGAATCAATTGAGGCACCGCTCCTATGCTTATAATTGAGCCTCTAACGGATTCACGCGAACATACAATTTTGAGTAATATGAGTCCGGTTAAAACACTAGTGGGGTGTTTCTTATCTCTCACTAACCTCAACACCCCAACCAAAAGACTCAAACTTGATAAAACAACTGTCTCGGAGGGGTTACCTTCTACCAACAACGTTTGAATCAATTTGGCACAATTCATCTTTGTCTGAATTGTTCCCTCGTTCATGATGTCCACCAACAACGACACCTTCGCGGGGTCCATGAGATTCCTCTTCAACTCCGAACCCAACTCCAAATTCACGAGAATCCCAATTGCTTCCGAACCAACAGCGTGGGAAGTGAAAGGACCCAGCAAGGAAGAAATCAAAGAAGAACCATTATTATCCTCAACGGTTTTCCTCGAGGACACGTGGGAATCAACGAGTTGGCGAAGTTGTTTGAGAGCTCGAACTCTATTTTGACCCTTTACCTTCTTTAACGTGTCCAAGAGCTCCAATGCCGTGCCTTGCACGTTCTCGAGCTTCTTCTTCATGACCAAGTACTTCTGAGAGAACCAAGAGAGTATCAAGTGGTGGAGTGTGGTGTTTGGTGTGACCGAATCATCCCAAAGCTCTTGCATTGTTGTGGGACACGTGTTGTGACCGAGGGAGAACCATTTGAGGATGTTGGAACGGGCGTAGGTTTGTCCCGTGCAAAGGGTCACCGGGTCTAGCATTGGCTCAAGTGAAATAGGGCAGATAAAAACTGAAGGGACTTCAATTGATGATGACTCAAGCTCCTCAATTAACGTTTTCAGATCCGAAACGTTGTTGCCCTTCATGGTTCTTTCTACCTCTTCTTTGGGCGGCTGGTAAAGAAGCATGGTTACATACATGCACTTTCTAATAGTGGAAGTTAAGGTAGGATGTGAAAGGGAAAAAAATTGGGAATGAGGATAAGAAGAAGCGTGTGGGAGAGGAGGGGAAAGGAGGGACGGAGCAATAAACAAAGAATGACGGAGAGAAAGCTAAGAAGTACTTGTCAAAGGGACAACTTTTTTATATATATATTTTTTTTATTTTTTCTTGTTGCCTTTCTTTAACTGTGGTGGCTTTCTTTCTATGGTCAAAAAAGTAGTGCCCCGCTTATTCATCATGAACGCCATGATTGAGTCTTTAGTTTTTCATCGCCAATACCGAGGCACTCTTCCTCCTCAAGCTTCGAAAAAGGGTAAGAAATCATCGACCCCGGACCATAATTTTATAAAGGAAATAAAAATAAAAGTAAGGACAAAGAAGAATAGTGTTTGAAGAGAACAAAATGAATTCTAAATACTACAAGGCTTCTAGAACAAATACTGCGGCTCAGTGTACCAAAAAGATACAAAAGATATAGTTGAAAGAATAGAGAATAGAGACAAGCATATAACCGTAGAATAGAACCGAAAAGGAAGAAAAATTTGTATTGTGTATTCGTGCTTTCCTTCGGGGACTCACGATGATATTAACTAAATCTTTGAATTAGATACTTGGTGAGAAATAATTAATTATTTTTTATGATAAAAACAAAGTAATAAATAATTATTTCTATTTTTTATGATATTACCATGATTTTGAGGAATATAATTGATTGTAGCTATTATTCATATACACTAAAAAATTATTGAGAAGTGATAAAGTAAAACTAAATTACTATATATTATATGTTTTTATTGATTAAAATTATATTCAAGTAAATACTAGTAAAGTGTTAAAATAATTAGGGTTAGATATAAAAATGCTTGCTTGGTTTTCAAATAGTGATTGGCTACCGGGTCATCTTTTATTAAACGACCCTGCAGCACACGAGTGTATTTTTAACTTTGAGGTCAGTGACACAGTGGTGGTGTGTTTCTTTTTAATTCCTCTTTATCTGATTTTCTATGCATGAATTGTGGACCAGACAAGGGACAATCTTGACCTTGAAGACGCAACCTGGGACCCGGACAGATAGTCAAAAAGGTCGTAACCAGCTGCCTCCAAACTATAATTATTGAAGACTGTGCTGTGCTAAACCGACGTCGTTTCTATCACTTAATTGCTTCATACCCTCCAACTTTTTCTTTTTTTAATTTCAATTTTATTATTCGTTCATAAAAGAATATCGATCAAAGACTTTATAAATAGAAACATTTGTTAAAAGGTATGATAGAAATATTAATAAGATTAAACATAATTTTATTTAATAAAAACATTTTTTTAATTTTGATTCTTTATCCTTTGATTTAAGGATATAATTAGTAAAATCGTTTTAACTTTCAAGTCAATTGAAACTTCAATTCTTTCATAATGTGTATATATATATATATATAAATTGTTATTAATTAATTTTAAAAATTATTAATTTATTTTTAATTTTAATTAGAACAATTTTCAAGATATTTTTAAATAAAGTTCCTTTTATTTCAAAATAAAAATATATATAATTTATTAATAATTTGTTTGAATAACAAATAAGAATTGATTCCAAACCATAAAATCATGGTGACACTGAAAAACTAAAGCTAGTATTTGTTATACTTCACTCTCTAAAGCTAGTATTTGTTATACTTCACTCTCTACATGATTTTTTAATCAAGTTTGCTAAAAGTGAATTTGAACCAAACAAACTGTAACTATTTTTTTACAATATTTTGAAAATTACCCTATTTTTAATTTCGAATGGCCTTCTTGTCAGGAGAAATGAAATCCAACTTTAAAAAAAAAATATCATGGATAGACCCCTCTTCTCCTAGCCTTTCAGGGGTGTGTTGTTATGGTGTGGGATTAAGTTCTACAACGAATTTACTTAAGATCGAGTAAATGTAATTGGGTCGATAATGGAGTCGATTTGGAGGATACACATTCCTCCAGTCTCAAACTTAAAGGACAACGAGACTAAGATAAAATGAATTGGTTGTGATTGGGTTGATGATACCCAGATGGTGTACAATTGAAAAATATGCTAGACAAATTCAATTTTTCTATCTAATAAAACTCACACAAAAATGTATTAATAACAATAAAATACAATAAAAACACGTGTCAAAGTTTATTCAAACAACAACTCGACCAATTACTAAATACTACTATTATCCACACGATTCCTATATTGTTGAGCCTACATAATAGTAAGAATTTTATTAATTAGTGTTCTTTGGAAATTAATTAAGAAATTAAAAAAATATTTATTACATAAATTATAAAAAACATATAAAAAATTATGGATAATATAATTTTTTATCTTTTAATAAAAATATTTTTATTTTAAATTTTTAATTAATTCTTGTAGTGAATACTCGTTAGCATTTGACTAATAGTAATATTCTTATCCTAACACTGAAGCTCAAAATTAGAGGAGAGACTTTCCGAGAAGAGGGCATGCACCAAACCCGTGGCCACAAAATAAAGGGATTAAGCAAATGCACGAGGGCATGTCCCTCTTTCTCTTTCCGCCAAAAGTGGTCAAAACCAACTGTCAGAAAGGCAAAAGCCAAGCTCAAAGGGTATGCCATTGCCTTATGCCTTCAATGCAAACAAAGAGTGAATTCTATTCTAAATCTAAAACAAACGTAAATCTAGTCAAAATATTTAGGTGGCTTTTAACCGATGCCAAAGGGTGTCTCGTACGAATAAGCCTTTGAACCCTTACTTTCCCTTCATAAAGTCATGCCCATGTGTGAACTGAACCTCACGGAGAATTCAACTTTCCAAGCTCCAACTTCGAAGTTCGGACACCTGCTGCTTCCTGAACCACTATATTCAATCCAATGCCTGCGACCATGTTTGGGTATTTAAATGTAAGCAAATGAGCGTGTGATAAAGTGAACTAGAGGAAAATGAAATGAGTAAAATATTACTATTTTTTACTTTGATATCTTTTCAATTTTGGCTCCATTTTAAACAACTTAAATAATAAAAACTAGACTCATTTTATTGCGTTTATCCATTTTCATTAATTCGAACATTCTCAACATAGTGAATCTATAAGGAATTGGATCTCCCAGCATTATGGAATCATAGTATAAGTGGATACAATTAAATCTACCTAATTAAGGGCTAGGTTCCGTATCCCAAGTTTATATTTATAATATTGTTTAGCTTGTTGATTTTTTATATGTGGTTGGAATGCTCTACAGATGAAAATGGGTGCGTGATAATATACACTTTCGTATATCCATTATTTTGACACCATAGAAGTTTAGTTCACTTATTTTTTTTATAGTGTTACTGTTAATAGTAAAAATTCATTAACTTTCGGTTGTTAGCTTTTTTATATGGGAATCAAAATTCACTTGTGTTCTCGTTTTCTTTAGTAGCCTAATCAATATAATATATTAATAAAAAGAACACGTCATACGAGTCAGAATCTTAATTTAAAAAAATTGTTAAATTGATTCCAGAGTCTCATATTTTTACCAAATTTTTAGGTAGGTCTCTTATTTTTCTCCCTTTTAATTTAGTCGCTAAACTTTTATTTTTCATTTTTCAATTGGATGATTTGGATCGTCCAGTTTAATTGCCACTATAAAAAAACAACTACACATTTAATTAGAGGTGCATACAGTAGAATAATACTTTTCAAATGTGTTATAAACGCAACAAAACCAAATAATTGTAAGAAACGTGCGATAATTTTCTACAAGATCAAATGTACCTACAGAACTTAGAACTCTACATTAATATCTCACAATTAACTCAGTTTTCCATACATTCCATTTCAATAATAGTTTTATCCTTCACAATATATATGAAATATGAAATGCATTTAAATGTCAATGTTCACGTAACAATCTTGTTATATAATTTCTCCAAGCATTAGATGTCAACACAACACCTAATATTCCATACATTCACCCAAGGAGCTGCACTTATACTAGATTTAATATTTCCAAACCATTCCACGCATCTTCCATTCATTAGATGTCAATATAGCACGGACTTGATATTCCAAACAATGAACAAGTTCTTCAGCTAATGGAGGAAATTGTGTCTCTTTTATAGCACCAGTACGTTAACAGAGATGTTACCTTATTAGATTGTAATGAAGTTAACAATTTTTGTTACTGGTACCCCTTAATGCAATATTTTATTGGCTGATCTATAAATAATAAAAAAAAAACAACTTTTGTAATTACAACAAAACATATTGCTGGTGCTTACAACTAATTAAGGAAGAGATCTCAAGTAGTTTGGTTTAAATTCGATGCTGTTAATGTTTTTTTTTTTTTTGTTAATTTAATGTTCAAGGAATGAATAATGAAAATTTATATTGAAAAGCATAACATTCAATAAATTCATTCCCACTATAATTTTCTTCAAAAGTAATTTTGTCAATTCTTAAAGAATAATGAATAACAAAATCATTTTAAATTTACTATTGCAATCAAACCTTGATCTAAAGGATTAGTTAATATGCTTTAAATTAAATATAAATAATTTTGATCATGAATCTTTTATGATATTTATTAACAAAATGTTTTATTACTGGAGAAACATAATTGCTAATCATTATTATTAGGATCACGAATAAAAAAATAAAGAACTTGAAGTGAAAGTTTTGTTTTAAAAAAAACATAAAATGTTATATTTTACTTTTGAAAACTTTACTTCTTAATTATTAAAAAATAAACTTAATAAACATTATGAAAATAATAATTCCGATGGAGTTGGATTTAGTAGAATATGTCAATCCCTCACAACGTGATAAACTAAAGATTCAAATTTAAATTCTGAATACCTATTAGATTCAAATTTCTGTTGAGAAATATGTTCAAATTTAATTTTCGGCAATGCTTCGAATAAGATTACATGCTCAAAAGAATACCTGTTTAAAAAAATGAAAACAATAATAAATATAGGGATTGTATATTGTGTGCCGATGAGCATATAGTGTGAAAGTATTTAATACATACAGATAAATACTTTAAAAACAGAATTTAACTATTCTGAAGTAAAATTGTGTATTTGGTATATAAATTATTTCTTGGTCCATATAAATAAATGTAGATCACCAGATAGAATCCAACCTCAGTTTTTTTTTACAGGAGAATCCAACTTTAGTTTGAAATTCATTTTTTCACATTTTATATATCCCCATCAATCAAATTTATTATGGTAAGGTGTATATCCAATTGTTTGCTTATACGAGTCAATGAACAATTTGCCACACTAAATAACATTATTTTATTCCTATGGAGTTGAATTTAAAGAAAAGGGAGTTTTTCAATGTATATTTCTGTTACCAAAAAATATGTAATTTTTCAATAAACTATATATTAAGTTTGTAGCACATTAACAAGTATCACAAGTTTTTATGAAGATGTATTATCAACATTCTTTCATCGTAATTTTCATATATTCTTAAGATACATTTCAAAAATAAATAAATTAATCATTGCTTTTAGGAAATTCATTATAAAGACCTTTAACTTTTCATTGTGTATTTGTGGACACACAATAATTATTCTCTCACTATGGCTTGTTTGATTTTATATATACTTTTTGAATTTTCAAAAATTATTTACACTTCAATGTTTAAAATTTGTTTTCAGTATAACTTTTAAAAACTAAACAAGAAAAATAAATTTCAAAAGCATTATACAAGAGATGTCAATTTCTATCAATTAAAAGTTGTGAAATTAATTTTTTTAATGACAGTAATGATATTTAAAGTTAATACTTCATACAAACTACTCAAACCATCCACCATTGGGCCAACTCGTAGGTTAACGGTTCTTTATTTATTACAAGAATATTGTCAAAGAAGAAAAGCACAAAAACAACTCTTAAGCTATCTTTGATTTCTTGTTTCCAAAACTCAGCATGAGAATTAATTGAACTAATCTCACCTACTATCTCATTTAGTGCACCCTCAACTTTAAGTATTGAAGTATGCGACACCCCGTCTATCTTAACCACTTTAAGGTATTGATTTTTCTCTCTTTCCATAGTGATTTAAGCGCCAACAAGCTCATCAAGTTATCAATAAAATACCATTTTAAAAAAAAAAGGTGCATATCTTTTCAGCATTATTGGAGAAGAATTAAATCTTCACATCGAGATCTTGAAGCTCCCTTCATTGATGGATTTGGAGAATAAGATTTTCAGCTGAAGATTCCTCTCCAATACCAGCATTAAAGGTGCTCTTATCACTTATTATTATCAGGAAGACCACGTCACGTCTTTGCCATTCGTTATTCTTTTTATGGGGTGCTCAAAGGATGTCGTTCATCTGAAACAAACGCACACGACCAAGCTATAAGATTGGGCCTAACTTCAATTTTTTTTCTTTAACGGGCCTGTAGGCATGGATTGTGTTCGATAAAAACTTTCGCCACAAAGAACTATTGTCATAAAAAGAGTTATTTCAAACTTATTATTATTGTTTAAATGAGATGTATTTTTAGATGATTTTTAATTGGATTTTAATGAGTAAAAAATAAATTTTTATTAATTAAAATTCTATTAAAAATCAAGTTATTTGTTTTTCATTTACTTAAAACAATTTAAATTATTCAGAAATAATTTTTGTTGATGAGTATTTAACTAATTTATTTAAAATATTGTAATATATTTTTAATTTGTTTCCCTATTTGTTTTTCAATGTAATTTTCTTTATTAAAAAATTACTCTAAGTTTTTAAAAAGAGAAACAGTAGGGAAAAAAAGAAGGCAGTTGAAGAATGGGGTATGAACTTCCAGCGTTGTCAAGTAGTAGTTTTTTTTTTTTTTTTTAACAATGTAGTAGTTGTTTTTATATCTACGCTAGTTTTTTTTATTCCGTACATCGCACGGGATAAAAGGAGAATTTAAGTATTTTTATTTGAATTTAATTTTTTTTTTTTAGTAAATGCAAAGAAATTCATATTTATCTATATTATAAACGAGTGAAGTTCAAGTTTCATAAATATGACAACTTTAGCATTGTAATTTCAACTTCCACATTAATTATTAATTTTGGACATCAGCTATGTCCTCTGAATTTGTTTTCTTCCACGTGCATACTGCAAGTACTTCACTTCCTTCGTCAACCAAAAAGTAATACTATATTTCATAATTAACTGCCATTAGACTTTTTATCCTCAACTTTTTAATTTTTTTGTAAATTTTATTTTAATAAATTAATTTAATATTTCATCTTTAATTTTTAAGAAGGTTCTGAATTTTAATTCCATCAATTTACTTCTAACATAATGTAATTTTTATTCCTATTTTTTTTTTTTTTACAAATTTTGCATCTAACTTTTTAGTTTTTTAATGAATTTTATTCTGACTTTTTTTATGTATAAATTTTACCTCTAATTTTTGTGTTTATTAATGAATAAATGATTGAGAGTAAAATTCGAAAAACTTTTTAAAAGTTAAAAAAAATATAACAAATTAATTTATTAAAAAAATTATTAAAAATATAAAAAAATTGAGATAAAAAATGTAAATAAAGTGAGGGAGTACACGTGTAGAAAGCTTTTTTTATTCCGCATACGCTTGATGGAGCACGTGTAGAAAAAGTTGAACGAAGACAAATTGTTCTTATATTATGCAATCATCCAATCAAATAAAATATTAGAGCAAAGATATTGTTTGTTGGAAGTTCTTCAAGCTAAAAGAATGTTCAGCAAAATCTATCAAATGGCCAAAAGCCCTTAAGCACCTATCTTGTGGCAAAGCGACTCAGCAGTGGACTGATTCAGGACTTAAGTAATTTTAAGCCAAGATGCATGGAATGTTGAAGGGGGAAAAAGAACAATAAATTTTGCATGTGTCTGAAACATTAACATGTATATCATACATGAAAGCATTGCATTTCTTACTTCATCTCTTGGAGGATTCAGCATCCCAACCTGCATAAGGGAGAGAAGAAACCCAGAAAACAAAAGGTTATTACTTACTAGAGGAAAAACAAGAATACTGGAAAAACAGAAAAGAAGGAAAAGAGCATTCAAAGCACTCACAGAGAAAAATTATTATAAAAGAATCTAATTCTCATTCCATTTAAATATAATGTGTTATTTTCCATTTCAATTTTTTATTATTCAATATTGTTTTCAGAAGATATATACATACACACAAAAGAAAGGGGCATGCCATGCCATTAATGAAAGAGAATTGCTACTTACACATAATCTGATTCAGTGTAATCTCTTCAGAATTGCCGATGTCATGACATTTCAGATTAATAGAAAAATAGTTTAAGTAGGACCATTGGGTTTGGGTTGGTAGCATTACATAGACATGTCTAGATCAGTAGTTATGCACAGTTTGTTCAAAGGTTGCGTTTGGAAACTCCCAATCCCAAATAAAATGAGGTCAGTCCCTGTTAGAAGAAATTTAGAGAGGGATAGATGGCAGACAAGGTATAAATAATGGGAGGGAAGTAATCCTACAGTATTCTTGATCTCTATTCAGTGTCACCCTATTACAGATCCAGAGACTGGTTGTTCTAGCAATGAAGATTACATCATAAGCATTAGCACAGAATAAGCGCTATACATGAAGATGTGGAAAGTATTAGAGGAACTACATTAAACAACTATAGTTTCACTCCCACTTGCAAGCTTTTTCATTGAAATTGAATCCCTTATCATTTTTAATCAATTGCATATGGCTCCCACCAGCACATCTGCACAAGCCATAACACTACAAATCAAGATGAGATAGAAGACAAAGTGTTTACATGTCCACCAATAATGCATAACTTAAGTGTCCTGTTACTTATCAATAGACCAAAACAAAAATGACTTCACCTTTTCCTACAAGACACATAAACAAGCTTACCCTCTGGCCATCATTTTAGCTCCATTTTTTATACCAAAGTACTTCATATGCCCTTTACTGAAGATGTTTGGTGAAGATTTTATTTGGTAGGAAATATTGCAAAGGAATCTGATTGTCAGCAGTGGCTGTCCTACAAATGAATTTTATGTACAATGGCAACATTTGATTTGTACAGCCAATCCAGTGGGAAAAGGCTTTGATAATTATATCATTTTAAGCTGAAAAATGAAAACGACTGGCACGACATAAAGCCTTGTTAGTGGACAAATCACCACTAAACCTGGCATATTAGGTTGATTAGGAGTTGAGTAACAATCAATGAAGTTAGCAGCAGAACACAGCACATTGAAGCCATCCCAAAATATTGTGATAGCTGCATAGCAGTTTGTGGAGACGTCACTACAGTGATATAGCAATTGCCATTAAAACTTCAATATTCCTCAAGACTTCAACTCTGTTCCTGCGATCAACATGGACGATGCCATAGAGAATGAACATTCTTTTGGATAAGGTCTCTTTAAAATCTGAGTGCAAAACAGAACATGTAGATGTGCAAAAGCAGAAACTAGTGCAAAATAGAGAAAGGCCATAAGAATTTGATAAAAGAAGCAAACATTTCTAATGGTGGGAAGCCAATGATACTTCTCTCCCACAGCTTAGGAGTCTTATTTGTCCTCCAACTCTTGAACCAAAATTCAACTTCTTGGTGCAAGAAATCCATCAAATACTTCATAGCTCTTTCATCTCCATGGGGTGGTGCTGCAGACGAAATGTTCACCTATGCATCTGGCAATATTGTGGGAGTGTTCCTAGTGAAACCTTCGATAGTGAGAGATGAGCAGAGAAGCTCTGAGAGTAGCCTATGGCTTTTACCTAACCCCAATGTATTGAGAATATGCACCTTTGTTACTCTGAAGCTTTATTTGAGCCCATTCACAATGACACATGAAACCTCTTCCAGTCACAAATGGACCGGATACTTGTCCTTCTGCCAAAGGGTCTTCTATTGTGCCGAATGGTCTCTAGTACCAAAGGATCGTCTGCTTGGTTTTCCCTATCGAAGTCTCAGGTGCGCGAGTGTCCGACAGAATGGAGGAGAGGGTACCTGCAAAAGACACTCCAACGCTAAAGTGAGGGTTTGGCTCAGAGTTATTAAGGATATGTAGTGAATAGGTGTGAATGAATCAGTTCCCTTACTTGGAGGGTTCACTCCTTTTTATACTAACCTTGTTGGGCCTGCAGTCTGTGGGTCTGTCACATCATGATTACCAGTTAAGTAATACTCTTCCTGATCATGCTTAGGCACTTCCAATCAAGTGGTCACCCTTAAGTGGGTTTAGTGGCGATAATCACGACCGACTGGTGCTCGTAGTTGGCACATGTTGAAGGTCAAGACGTACTGTTCGACATATGTGGATACGTGGTCGATGGGTGTGTTCAGTTTGAGTGTGCCAAATGTCCCTTTGGCTTGGTCGGATACTTTATCTGGTAGAAAACTTGCTACTACAACTATATCAAAGGACAAGACAGTTTCAAGACAATTGACCCATTAGACTATTTCAAGTAGTAAAAGTCAATGTAAAGAGAGCAGAGAATTTTTTGCCATAAAAAGAGAGCAAGACATGTTATTCTGCCAAAACAGAAAGAGTAGATGTATGCCCTTCAGACAGAATATTACTTTTTCCACATCAGCATGTAACTAGTAAAGTTGTAATACCCCAAGTCATTTAAACATGAGGAGTCTGTTGAAGTGATGAAGAAGCAATAAGCAGTGATGAAGAAGATGCAACTGATCCTTTAGATAACATCCAATTCATTGCTTCATAGTATAACCATCCTTTATATTGAGTTAGGTCAACATAGTACACTAGAGAGACTAAAAATGTAGGATTAGTGCACCTTCACATATCATATTTGAGTGTCTGCAAATCATCAAAGGTACACTTGTGTTCATCCTACAAGACATAATAGCGAGGGAGCTTGTATCTCCCTAGCCTACACGACTACAAGTAAAAGTCAAATGCAAAAGAGTGTTCTACATTTGTGTCCACAAATGTTCCTGGGAACACATTACCATAAGGAATCCTGACCTCATTAGGCACAGGAAAATATCAAGTCTACTGTCGCTTTTTGTGCTACAAGGTTGGTTTTTTCGGAAGTAATCTGAGCGACAAAACATTAACTTCAAATCTTGTAGCTTCTCTTTCCCCTGAACAGTTGTGATTACACCCTTTTGCATTTGACTTCAACCTTTGTTGTCACTATGGATGGATATAGACATGTAAGCCCACTCACTATTATGTCTTCTGAGATGAGCACCACTTTACCTCGGATGATATGAAGAAGTTCATATATGATACATGCTCTACCGTTGCAAGATGAACTAATGCTACGTCTTTAGTCTCTCCAATAGCCTCAGAACCTTTCATTATCCTTAGTCACCGACAGGTGACATGAAATAGTGAACATCCTGCAATAACAAATGTTAAGTTAATGGGTTCATCCAATGAACTATCATAGTTGAAAATTGACATTATACCAAAGCATGACCATTTTAACTAATTCACAGAATTAAGAAATTTGATTAATGTAATTAAGAGTATTAAATTTGTTAACAATTTGTAAGGTAATTGAAACTCATCATCTCACCTTATCCAACTAATTACTTTTTATCTAATTAATTAATGCATGTTAGTCATCTTCTCAAATCCTGACAAAAGAGAAAAATGAGTTTATCTTATTAATATATAACATTTATTGTTTATTGACTTAAAAAATTGTAAATTAATTAAGAATATTTTAATAAAAAATAATTAATACAATTTAACGAAAGTCTTATATAAAACGACCAGCAAAATTAAAAAAAGAGTGTAATATAGAAGGACAGAGTTAGTATAAATTATAATCATGACAAGAGGAGGAATACCTTACTCCTAAGGAACATCACCCGCATGCTTCCCGTCTCCATCTTTATCTTCATATGTAAGAACATATTCAGATCCATGGAGAAGATCCCTCAAAGAGCTCTCACTTAGTCCATCTTTTCTAGGAAGTCCAAGAGAATGGCATTGACCTAATTATGTATAGGAAAATGTTATGATGCAAAGTGGTTATGCAGAGTTTCAGAAGGGAAATATGGCGGCTAAAGAAGAAGCTTAGGCTCTCTTTCTTGCCAAGTGAAATTAAGCAGATGTTGAATTCCAATTTCTAGATTTAGTAAATACAAATTTGATTTTGCACTAATATGTTTCAGTGTTAATCAATTGGTTAAAAATATTATATGCCTTTGAAAGTCAAACTAAGAAAATTATGGGAAAAAAAGCCACGTAATTAATTTTACAGCTAATGAAAAGGGTCTATCAAAAATCTAAAAATGAAAGAATTTGAAGGAAGAGATACTACCAATGGTAAAGCAACTGAACATCTTTTCAAGAAAAGACAGTTCCATATAGTTGTTATAGGTTTTGTGATTAATCCTTCTAAGATAAGGGACACCATCCAAACTGACCTTTACATATAGACACCATGATTTAAATTCTGCTTCATCATCATTCTTTGTAAATTAGAGGCCATCGTGTTCTTTCCAAAAGATCAAATTGGTGGCCATCCCACTACCTGTGCCCTGTTGCAAAGTTTTGTTTTCATTTGTCCCAATGAGGAATATAAAAATGTCATATCAGAAGATGAAAACTTTTCATTAGTCACTTCACTATTTTGCATCAAAAACTATATCAAACTGAACCAGAAAGCAAAAGCATGCCTAATGAAGGGTAGAACCACAAAGCCTGATGTCAGTAAATATAATCGTGCATGCCATAAAACCGAGATTAAAAATATGAATGTATATTTTTAATCGGACAAATTATGTATTCAAGCTTTAACAACGACTTGAACAGATTACCAACCTACCCCATACATCCTTTTTGATAAGGCACGGCACCACAACGGACAGAAACAAAGTTTAATGTTTTTTGCTAGTTTCATGTATTACTATATCCTTCAAAAACAAGAATGTAACTCAAACTCATAATTTGTTCCTTTATTCGGCTTGATTATACCAATAAATAAGCAAAACATGTGGATTAGTACACAGACCAGAAGAGAAAGAATAGTAAACAAGATAAGCATGCTACAAACAAATTATACTTATTCTGAAGGAAAAAGGGTATTCAAAACATGCACAACGAAATAAAAAGGATCTATTTTGTATCTAAATTGTATTGAAACAGATAACAAAATGAATGTATACCTATTGATGCACTCTTGAAACATAAAAATTTTCTTAATAGTGTGAAAATTCCAAGTGTATTCATACCGAGACTGATATCTATTTGTCAACAACTTTGACAACAAATTTCAAATAAATTTGAAACCACTACTCACATTATCTTATTTCTTAAGCCATTTAAAAATATTATTTATGGTTACTTTCTGTTGCTAACCATTTAACAATTTGAAATTGAAATAACCAACCCACCTAAAAAATAAAAAATAAAAAGATAATTTTTTTAAAAAAGACAAAAAAATTATAAAAAAATACAAATGTAATTAATTTAATTAATTTATGCTAAAAATTAATAATAAAAGAATAAATGAAGTTCCAGCCACTTGAGCACAAAAATACAAACCATATTTAGAAGATTGAAACTTTGCCTTAAAGGAAAGGAATAAATGAATGGGCATACCCAAGAATCAGAGCACACTCTACATAAACATATAAACATAAAAATATAAATGAAGGTCCAGCCACTTGAGCATTAATACAAACACATAGAATGCGAGATTTAGAAGAAAACACAAACCACACAACTTTGCCTTAAAGGCTTGAGAACAACAAGTTACCTCTGCAACAACCACACGTGCAAGTCGAAGAGAGATTAAGAAAATAACGCCCAATGAATTGCCAAGTCTTTCACATAACTGTATGATGAACAAATCACGAATTCCACTCATTAACCCAATAATTCCTAAAAATCATTTTTTTAAAATAGAAAAACAGAAAAAAAAAATGGCTTGTACTTTCTACGACGAAATTAGAGCTTCATGATTCTGAAATCACAGTGGAAAAATGCAAACCTAATTAAGGGTCATATAACAATTTCACTCTTCTATCCTATCCAAATATCAATTTAGTACCTTCACAAACTACTAGTATACACTTTCTATTATTGGTTAAAAACTTAAAAATAATTGAAAATTATTTAATCATCAGTGGAGGGGGAGGCTGAAATAAAAACGAAATTAAAGGACTGAAAGGAGATGGCGGCACCTTCAGGACGGAGGATAGTGGAGGGGGAGGCTGGCGCGGACTACGGATCACTGGCGCCGTGGCGCGGCCGACAGGGAGTGCGGGACGGAGGACCCTGGAGGCTGGAGTCAGTCACGGACTCACGGTAACCGCTGACTAGGGAGCACCGAGCACTGGTGCGGCCGACAGGGAGTGCGGGACTGCGGGACGGGGAGCAACGAGGCAACGAGGCTCTCTCAGTCTGGAACGAACGAGGTCGAGGTCACGGACTAGGGAGCACTGGAACGAAGCTCTCTCACTCTCTCAGACTCTCACTTCTCAGCCACTCAATTTCAATTCAACAATATCTATTGAATATGTTACTATTGTCTCTTTCTCTTTCTAGGCGTATGATGATGTTCAGATGTTGGACGAGGCAGTGTTTTGTTCCTGTGGTAGAATCGGGTGATTCAATGACTTCCTGACTCTTAATATATAACTCTTTTTCTTATTAGAATCAGGTCGAGGAGAGCTTTCCTGACTCCTTTGTTTTTTTTCTTTTGACTCTTTGCTCTTAAAAATATTAGATCCCAAAGATTCATAAGATAGATTTTAAGACTTAAAAAGTATTTACAGAATTGAATACACGTCCTTATGGATTTTGGATATGTTTCTTATTACCTGACCAATCGACAAATCAACAATGATAGAATTATTTCAAACACTATATAAACGTGATTTATAATAAAATGTTTAGGAAAAAAATAAGTATATTTTTATGTATTTTATTTTTATTATATGACAACTTTTGCATATATATACTATACTTATATTTTTTTATAGCACTTGTGTTTTCTTTTTTGTTTTTACAGAAACTTGAAGCAGTGTATTTAGTTATTCTGAAACGATTGTTATTGATATTATTTATTATTATCTATTTTTTTAACAGCGTTACATTACTGCGTACGTCATTTTAAACAAATATTTTCATTAAAACTATTGTATATTTTATTTTGATTTGCGTATATATTTTTCATTGACTAAATTTACATCAATATTATATATATAAGCCTCGTGCATCACACGGTACGTACAAAGACCAGTATATGTGTGTGTATGTGTTTGTTTTTGGAGGAAGAAATACTTTGCGAGTTGAAATTTGTAAGCTATTGATCCAGGACGGCTACAATTATTGGCGATTTCTAGTAGTTGAGTTTAGTTGTTAGTTGAAAAGTAGTGAGAAACACTTCAATAACAAAAATCTTTGTTAGTGTCCAGGGGAGGGTTCTTTTTTTCTTCTTGAAGGGTCAAGCCTCCATATTTCAATGTCATCGCTTAATTTTCATTCACAGAGACGTGTTTTTCGCTGGTCTAAAAGCTTTTCATTTTTTTTTTAACTCCAAAAAGTTATTATTAATAGATAGAGCAAGATTGGAGCCCCAAGTAGTGACATCCAATCTGCAACATTTTACAAAATCATAAATGCAAGCATCATAAATGCCTCATTAAAGTAAACCTTACAAATCGAATTTAGTGCACCCTGATTACTATGAAATTAAAACCAGACTCACCCTTCATGGCTAGTATGTATCAGATTCTAATCCATATACATTAAGCATTTTAACGTAACATTCTAACATTTTAATATAATGATTATTATTAATTTTAATTTAAAATTATTAATATAAGAACTTGTTTGAATTAAAATGATTATGATAATATATATATATATATTAAAATATTTGTATTATAATATATTAAATATTGTTGAATAATTGAATAAAAAATATATTTGTTTTAATTAATTTTTTTAAAAATTGATCGAGTTAAATAATTATTTTATCAATAAAAGATTTAAGTGATTGATATAAGAGGGTGAAGATTATTTAATAATTATAAAAAAAGTATGACAACTCTAAATCCTAATTAAAAGGATTAAAAGATAATTATTATAATAATAATAATATAACATTCT
>PYAF01001757.1:2038821-2054346 GCA_007407185.1 Glycine tomentella
ATTTTAATAATCTTGAAAGAAAATAAAATATTAGATACTATTAATTATTAGATAAGTCTAGATAATAGAGTAAAAAAAGATAAAGAAATATTTGATTAATCAAATCTATTGAGAATATATATCTCATATGACCCAATTCTAAATTAAATATTCTTGTATTATATAAGGATAAAAAATTCTCTTCTCATAGAATTCTATAAATGGTCTCTCTCATAAAATAAAAAATTAGTAGATCATATAAGATTGTGAAGAAAGAAGAAATAAAGAATCTTGTTGACCTATTAAATGGAGAAAATGCATAATAAGTAAAGTATGTGTGAATTACTATGTATGTGTTTGATGAGGTGAGTAAACTAACTTTTTTTTTCTTATAAACTTCCATCGTATAGATTTTTGGGAATATGTCAGTCATAAATCGATAAAGTGATACATTAATCCTTGCGTCAATTAATCCTTGTGATGATCGTAAATTTTAGGTTTCATGGTATTATTGCGTGAAATTAGTTAAGTATATGATATAATCTTACAAACATGTAGTTTTTACTATGTGTGGAGTTTAGTTTAATTTTACAAAAAAAATGTCTTACAATGTACAAATCTTCACTAGCTGCATATAGAATCTTGAAATTTATTTGAAAATTTATGAATCAATTTGCTTGAGTTTTATGCTTATCTATCATATATATCAACTAAAATATATTTTGATACACGTGTGTGTTTTATTTCATATTTAATTATTAATTGACTTATATGATGCTATAATTTGGGTATGACTTTGTGAGTTGATAATGTGTATAGAATTAGAGTATTTATTTAGTAGTTATCTGAAATGATATTTTGTAATTATGTGTGAATTGGTAATCATTTTGTGAAAAGTAGTGATAGTATGTATTTTATGTTGTAATTATGTTGCTCTTTCGTCTTTCTCCTCATGCCACTAAAGCCCTCCCTCACCACCAAAAAGAGAAAGGAGGCTGACAGATCACCTTGTTTAAGACCTTTCTTTGCCCAAAACTCTTCCATTGGACTACCGTTAACAAGGACGAAAGTTGAGGATGATTATAGACACTCCCATATCCATTGTATCCATTTTGTGTCAAAGCCCAATTCATGTAACTTATAGGCTAAAAAATCTTACTAAATCATAAGCCTTCTCAAAGTTGGCTTTGAAAATGAAACAAGATTTCTTCTTACTTTTACCTCAAGAACTACCTTATTTGCTATCATAACTCCATCCAAAATATTTCTCCCTATGATGAACGCGGATTGCCTCTCATCAGGGGCGGTTCTGGGCCCATGCAAGGTGCCCAACCGCACAGGGCCCAAAAAAATAAGGGGCCTCAAATATTAAGTACTGCAACATATGTTTAATATTAAAAATTAGAGGAGATAGTAATGTTTATTTTTAATAACCAAGAGGTTCAAGGTTCAATTCCTACCAACAACAATTTTTACTACTTTTACATTTTATTTATTTTTAAATTGCCAATTGAGGGCCCCCTTTTCTAAAAAAGGAAAATATTAAACAGGACCCCCAGAAAGTTTGCTAAAGTTTGCCCCGCCCCTGCCTCTCATCCACCACATTCCCCAAGATTTTGCTAATCCTCTTGGCTAAGAGTTTTGCAATAATCTTATACAGGCACCCTATAAGTGATATTGGCCTATACTCTCCCATTTCTTTGGATTTTCTTTCTTTGGTATAAGAGTAAAAAAGAAGGCATTTGACCCTTTCGACAATTGTCCATGGCTATGGAATTCATGTATAGCTCTAGTGATGTCGCCTTTATTCACATCCCAACAAGACTTGATAAAGTTGAAATTGAATGTATCCAGTCCCATAATTTTATTCCCATCACAATCCCATATGACCTTCATAAAATCCCCTTTTCGGAAAAAAAATAGCCATTAACATAGCATTGTCCTCCTCCGAAATAGTTCTAAAATTTATTCCTTCCAAAGGCACCTCCATGGATCCTTGTTCAAGGAACACATTTTGGAAATGCTCCTTTACCTTCTTTTTTATTACCACAGGTTCTTCACGCCATCTAGTCCTCACCTTCACACCCTTGAAGCTATTACCCCTTCTCCTCCAATTAACAAGGTCACGAAAGAATCTTGTGTTTGCATCTCCCTCCCAGAGCTATTTTATTCTTGACAATTGGCAACAAATAGATTCTTGAATTCTAGTACTCCAAAATTCTTTCAACATATCCTCCCTCTCATACACCTCCTCGAACTCCTCTTTTATGTCTAGGTTATTGATGTCGGTCACCAATTTGGTCCCATTAGCTTGGTTGCCTCCAAATTTCTCAAGAATCCACTCCTTATATCTTTTTTGAGGAGTTTGAATTTTTCTTTCACCACAAAATAATCATATATTCTCATGAATAATGTTGAACATAAATACATAATTAGAAATAAACACTTATAAAATAACAATGTAAAATTATAAAGTTTCGAAAATTTATAACATATTTCACTAATACATAAATATAATAAAATATAGTATATTTAACATGTTTAATTTTTCATTTTAAAATAGTATTTTATCATGGACAAAACTAAAATAAATTTTCTTATATATTAGCATCCAAATTTTCTACTAAACAATAACAGGCGGACTTTTTTTCTCTCCTAATATTAAACAGTCTCTATTGAAAATATATATGTAGTTTGAAGAACATTAATTTTGTCAATGATATAAGAAACTTTTTTCTTAAGATTTTTCATTTGATTACTGTACACCTTGCATCATTATTGTCCTTTTCGTTAATTGTAGAATTAATAAATTTGTACGTAATGAATATTTGTATCATATTTTTCACATTAAATTTAACAAAGTAAAGTTGATGATAAAATCAGGTAATTAAGGTAAGCGTGTTATTCCAAGTATAAAAGTTTTAAATATTTTAAGCTCGTGATTTTAGATTTGGTTATGTAAATTCATGTGTAAAAAACTAGCATTAAAAATAAAAAGGTAAAAGTCATATAATTTTTTTCTCTTAATAATAAATACACTTTGCTTGTGGTAACTCGTATTCTGTAAGCTACCAATAAATAATACACTTTGCTTTTCTTAATAATGTTTTCAAATATATAAGGAACGTTTTTTATGTGAGTTCTTTTGTGAACTTTTACAAATGCCCCCTCAGTGCTGCCTTATTTGAAAGAAAAATAGTAAAGTTTTTCTCTTCAGCACAAAGACATGTTAATTAAGAATGTTTTTGAATGTTTGTTCATCAGTGCTTTAAAGGGTACGTTTTTATTAATAATATTGCATACTCGCCTGCACAACATTATGATGGGGATCATGATTTTTTTTTCTTCTTTTTAAATCTTTTAAACATTCTTGTTTTCAGTTGAAGGGATAGGTTGTCATATTGAATTATTGATTATCAATCTTAAGCCCACGACACAAACTTTGTATTCAATTAATATCTTAGCTTAAACTTTTAAAAGTCATTTGTTTTTAGTGACTGGTGCTTTTCAAAGAGAATTTATAACAAAAATAATGGATTTAAAATTTCTGTTTTAATCTTGTAACCTCGCTCGTAGTTTAGTACTAGCCAGAAGTCTAGAACAGAGTTAAGATCAAGTGTTTCAAAAACATGCAAATATAATTTGATGAATTCAAATATATATCTTTAAACTTCCTCAGTATAACTAACAACTCTCAATCAAGTTGTTCGTAATTAATAAATAGTTAATGATCGAAAGTTTATAAAAATAGTTATCCTAATTAAACCCTAAACACGTTAAAACAAAACCTAACAGCTCTTGGCTATCCATGTACTTTGCAGGGGACTGTTAATTGTGTGATGTAAAATCTTGCCTTTAGTTCAGGCTCTTTGTACAGTGCTACTTGTCGTGGTTGCATCTCTCATTACAACTATAACTGTTTAATAATATAATTAATCTTTTGGTTGTGACAAAAAAAAAAAAAACAGCTCTTGGCTGTCCATGTACTTTGTCTAAGAAATAAATAAATAAAAGAAGTGTGTTAAATTATTTGTAAGATTGAAATTATGCTGAAATCTCACCATTGACTTGATTGTGCCTACTACACACTTCTCAAGTATTAGTTTCTTGTTTGTACTTTTAGTTAGGTATTTTGCAGAAGGAACCAATTATAAAAAAAATAAAAGTTCAAGAACCTAATTAAAAGAAGAAAAATAATCATAAACCTAATTGTAAATTTGGTAAAAGTATGGAGACCAGTATAAAAATTAAATATTATTAAATACATAGTTAACTGTTTGAAAATTTTCTTCCGAAATTGTTTTAGTTTATTATATACGTGTCCACATTATAATTTGAATAACATGCTATTTTTAGTAATGGTGTCAATATTCCATACCAGAAGAATGTAAGTACAAAATACACTATTTATTTAGTAAGTTTAGTTTTTTTGAATTATTATTATTTTAAAAGAACGTTAAACGAGCGGAACTTTATTTGATTACATTCGTTCACGGAGGCTTGACGCTCTCATTTGTATTGTCAGCCATACGTACGAATGTCGTGTTTCTTTTAACCTGCTCTACAGTTTATTTTTTTCATGTGCTATTTATTTGACCTTCATTTATGCCCTTAAAAAATGGTTTAATATAAAATAGAAATCAATATTAAATACTTCTAATACAAGTATTGTACAGCATGTTTCACAAAAAGACAAAAAATAACAAGTATACAGCGTATACGGAAACGTGTTATGCATATATATAATCATATTTATATTGGTAATTATTACGAAAGTTTATAAAAATAGTTATGATAATTAAACCATTTATAAATATTCACGTGCTCTTCAATCAAGCTTGACAGAGGAAAAACCTGTTTTGTATACGATAATAATTATACACAAATATAGCGTTTTATCTCTTATTTCATTTTATTTCTTTTCATTGCATTAACATTATTTACTAATATTAATCAAAATAAACGATGATGACTTATATGTATTAACTAATTAGTCAATAATTTTAATTTTGATTTTATTTATAAAATTGATAGATTATTTTTTATTAATATCATGATAAAAAAACAAAAATTTATGAGTATATTTTTTTCTTTTTCTTTCTTGATCTTTTATCTTTAAAATAAAATATAATGGAATATATATATCCGTAGTTTATCCTTTCCGCGTTTAACTTGTTCATAGGATAAAACAAGTCAAAATATGGTGTCGAGAGTTGAAATAGTAGCGGTCCTTAAATCCAAGCCAAGCCACCTTTCACTATTGGAAATAATAATAATAATTGAAGAATTTCATCATCAATTAAAAAAAGCAAGAAATTAGGCTAACACGTTGCACGCCCTTTGTTCTTATCTATGTTTTGTTTTCTGATACGGTGTGCTCTGAAAAAGTCCATGCGGTATTCACAGTTTCATACCCACCTTCTTCCTCGATCTTTCTTAATTATAACAACAACAACATTAATTAACACCTCTCAGCACCACTACAAAAATCCATCGTATCAAATTAAGGAAGAAACAGCTTTTCATCTGAAGATTGCGTGAGTTATTAATTAGTTAAAGCGATGAGGAAGGAGAACAAGAAGAAGTTGGTGTGGATCATAACGACGCCGTTGAGAGTGTTGGGGAAAGCGAGGGACATGTACATGAGAAGCATAACCAAGTGCGGTCACAACATGAACTATAGCAACCCCGTCGATGCTGCTGGCAGATTCCAGGCCTTGCCCAGGAGCTACAGTGCTGCCACGTCACGCTCCGACAACAACGAGGATTACGCCGAGCTTTTGCGAGCGGCTTCCGCCAGGACTCTGGGCAACAGAATCGATGTGGATTTGGTTCTCAAACAGCAGGCCCAGGCCCAGGCCCGGCCCGTTTCGTCGAATGGGCTGCCCAAGTCCACCAGCGTTGGCATGGGCCGGATCGAGGAGGACACGCCTTATGATTTTGGGGAAGGGGAAGTTCCCGTTGTGCCCAAAGCGTATCCCAGAAGTAGAAGCTACGCTGTTGGAAAGACAAGTGCTGTTTTGTGAATTGATTGTGAAGTTGTCAATTACCTAGCTTCTGGATCTAAAGTAAACGGAAATGGATTATCTGCATTACGCATTCTCAGATAGATGTTGATTTTTGTGGATTCTTCTCTCTCAAGAGAAAGATGTTTGCTTAATACATTCTGGTTATTTTATTGAGATTAATTAGATTTTATCGGTTTGGTTTTTCATTATAATACATTGAAAGCAACGGTTTTGTGTGAAGTGAATTTTTCTTCTTTAGTATCTGTATCTTCAAATATCTTTTTAGTAATTAATTTCTATAAACTGTTAAAAACAGTTTTATACTTTCATCATATATTATAGTAATATGTAGTACCATTTTTTTAAAGATATTTGTTGTAAAAATGATCGAATTAATCGTATAGTATAATAATTTGTGATTATAAAAATTCTTGTATTTTCTCATTGTTATAGCATTTAAAAAATATTAAATAAAAATGTCTTAAAATATGATTTTTCTTCTATTTTTTATTCAACAATTAAAAAATGGGTTGATTCTAATTTAGAATTATTCTATCTATTTTCTTACATCGTTTAGATTTCGGTTGATTGAGCGGCAGTAGACGGCGAAAGAGAATTAAAATGATCAAACTTGATAGTATTAATTTGTCGGTCTTTAATGGAAGATACTATCCGAGGAACAAGTCAATTTAGAATGAACAATAATGACAAAAAAGTACTCTGGTATTTTGGTATGTGTAAACTGTAATAAATGAAACAGAGCAATTAAAGTTGGTGACAACAAAGACTTAATTATGGCTAATATGCTTTCAGGAAATTTGCCAGCATTTTAGTCTTTAGATAGCGATGTCTAGGGTCAAATCATTTAGGTCCGTATGTTACGGGATGAGTTTAAACTAAATTAATTCGATCGGATTTATTTTAGTGGTGGATTATACTGTACTAAGAATTACTTTTTAAATCGGTCCAATTAAGTGTAATAGGTTAAATAAATCGAGGCTGATGCTTATTGTTGAGGACAACTCACAAGTCACTAGGGGTTAGGGCTCATGGTCTGAAATTTTTCTTATCATATCTGAAACAATTATTTCTGACATTTTATTTTATATTTTAAATTAATAAAAATAACTAATCTTTTTTAATATAAGCCGAATCAAGTGCACAATAAATCTCATCATTGCGAGAGTTTTGTGGTCTTTTTATTATTATAGTAAATCCCCAATTTCCAGTATTGCTAAAGATTATAGTATAAACTTAGTTACATTTTTTTCCTTAAGAAAATCTCTTGTAGTTTTCAATGTCGTAAAATGCTATATATACTTTGATTTTTTTAATTGTATTTTTTATTATTAAGAATTAAAATTAATAATCTATAAGGTAAAAAATTAAAGTGGCAATTTTAGAAAAATAACGAATAAAATAATTAATGTTTATGCTTTCAAGTACGGATGCAAATGTTTACTCCTATCACATGTCCAATAAGACAACAAGGGACAAGTTCCATATTCGAAGTGGTCAGGCAAACAAACCATTTTGTTAAGAACTTCTAAAATTTATATTAAAAAACTCACACAAACTTAAACGAATTAAGAGTAGTGTTTAGATTATCGGTGCGAACGTACATTATAACGAACCTCCATTTCTAGGAAGCAACAATATCCGTAGCAACAAGGTTTATATATAGCATCATAATGAGTCCACACACAAGGTTTATCACATCTGTATCTACTAATTAGTGTTTTAGTGATACAATATAATAATATTTAACCCAATAGATATTATATAAATAATAATATTAGAAAAAATCTAAGTCTTACTTTGACTAGAAACAATGTTAAAATAAAATATATAACTGAAGAACAATCTTCACCCACTGAGTTAACTGTTGAGTTGAGTTAGATCCAAACTTACATTTTAAAATAATAGCATGGTTTATCTTAGATCCATTAATTAAAGAGTTACCTATCATATTATTCACGCACCAACCCAAAAATAAATTAACTCCGGTATTAAGTAAAATTAGTCCATATTAAATTAATCCAAAAGGAAAGGCCTAGGGTACGACAAATGAACAACTAGTGGGGTATAGAGATACTAATAGAATTGATTAATAATCAGTATATACTGTAGATTTTTTACTATATTACAGTCAATGCTTGTTAGTGTTTTCAAACAAATTAAGGCCGAGGCTCATATGCCATTAAATTATCCCAAATCACATTTGGCTCTTGCGATAATGGCGAGGTTACTGAAGGTTGAATTACTGTTAAAAATCAACAGCATTGTCATTGAGTGATTGATATCTTAAAAGAAGACATTCAGAATGAGAATCTGGCACAGTTCTTGTCACTACTGCATTGATATTTAAGAAAGAAATACTTTCACGATGATACGTGCTTTGATGAATTGCAACATCTCACAACATAGTGCGGTTCCTTCCTGGCTTCCAGGGACCCCTTCCTTTTCTACTTGAAACTGGGTATATATGCTAAATTGCTAACTTTGAATTTATGTTATTATGTTATGCCTTTCAATTATTATGTTATGCTAAACTGCCGCATTCCTGTCCTAGTTATTGTTCAAGAAATTTCAAACGGTATCGCACTCACAAAAGGGTCAAATTGTACGCCAAAATTGAAACTAAGCTTAAATAGCAACATCATTGTATTTCAATATGTTAGTGTTAGTATGGATTTCACTTTTTTGCCCAATTTTCCTTACCCGGAGGAGACGAAGGTGGTATCCAACCATGGATAATTATCCAGGTTTGTGCATTTATTAACGAAGCAGGTTTACTTTGGGTGCATTATTTACTTTGAATAGTTTCTATAATGATTTCCTCTATAAATGAACGGGTATGAAATAAAATTATGCTTTTTATTAATTAAGCAGATTGATTAGGAACCATTCTTTTTACAGGGCCGGGATACCTGGCCTGCTGGGAAATCCCATAACAACACTGACAAAAACTATGAAATACCATTTAATCATGGCATGGCAATAATTTCAGATGAACTCTACGAGGTGATTTTGCCTTTACGAATTAGTAATGGCAATTGTTCTTTGTTTACTTATTTATTTATTTATTAAATTCCAAAAGGTGAAATACTAACAAGTTCGAATAATTTACCGAGTGAAAACAGTCACTGCAAAAGAATTGTAGAGGAGAGTATCACAACATAGACCCAAGAAACGCGTTATGTGTAAGAGACATGCAATCGTACGAGGAGGTAAGCCATATGTAACCAATTCATTTCTTCCTCTCACTTTTCTTTTTCTTTTTTTGGTTTAATTACTATTTTGCTTTTTACACGTACATAATTTTTATGTTTTAGCTAGCCTCTATATATAAAAATTACTCATTTTAGTCCTTTTAATTAGATATACTTTTTTAACTCATTTTAGATTTTACACATTTTTAAATCATTTTAGTTCTTACAATTTTGGATAATAAAGAATAAATGGATTAAAAACTGTATGTATAAAACTAAAACAAAGAGTTTTTAAGTATAGGAGTAAAACGTCAAGATTGTGCAGTCACAGGACGAAATAAGTAATTAATATCTTTTTTCTTGTTCTTGAAACAAAACGTGATGAATATTGAATAGTGGTCTTGTTGTCATAATTAAATAGATTGGGATAACCACAGTCACAATTACAAGCTGGTAACTCACTCATTCCTTGCACTTCCTCAGTCTATTTCGGGATTTGAAATTGGCCGTGTTTTGGAACCCTATTGCGATGAGTCCGATCTGCGTAATGATATGGAAGTCACTTGGAGAAGGTCTCTTGCTCATAAAATCTCAGCGTTTTCCAGTCCTCGATCGTCTCACATTGCCACCCTTATACTGTCGGGTAAATATTCATACCTACCAAATTATATATGTGACTGCAGGAACTAGCTAGATTCTTATCTTTTTTATTTTCTTCTCACATTATTTGCCATATTTATCACTTTCTTTATCTTTTTTTTTTTTTTTCTTTCTGTCTACTTCTTCCTTTCACCATACACACCAAAATTGAAATTTACGAGTATCATTACTCATACAATAAAATGCCTTCAGTAAGGTATCTATGAGTAAACTAGTTTTAAAAAAATTCTGTTTCACCATCTTTTTATAGTAGTTGGAAATAATAACTTCTTAAAAAAAAAACTTTAAAAAAGATCATGCCAATTGCCAACTACTTCAAATGATCATCTAACATTTAGCAATTTTTATTACTGAACATTTGTGCATGAACCAACGACCGAAGTTGATAAATATCGTTAGGTTTCAGAATTGATCATGCATTTGGTAATCCATATCTATTTCAAAATATCTTATTTTCTTATATTTCCATCTGCAGTCTAACGCATATGTCCTCTGTACCTATCGGGCCAATGATGATAATGTTCGCAAAGCATTGCATATTCGGAAGGTATATTTGTCAGCGTAATTTTCTTTAAAGTGTTACTGTTAGCAGAACAGCAACTACTACTGAATAAACTATCTGACTGTATGTGCTCCAGGGAAGCATAGGGAAATGGACGCGCTGTAACGATGACTTAAAATCTAAGTTTAATTCCGATATCCCTAGAAGCTTCCAATATCACGTAAATCTCAGCGGAAAAGGCTATCGTTCATTAATATATAGGCCGGCCAAGATTTTTATGTATATTGCTACAATGTATCTGATTCTGATTCATTGTTTTTAGTACTGGCCAAGCTGCTTGGTTTTTATAAAGGGAGGGCATTTAACTAAATTTTGTTAACAAGCAATGAATTTTGAACATCCTATTTTCTTTTAACACTTATTTAACACTCGTTATGCCCTCCCTTTTTCTTTTTCATATACCTATCATATATATGCTTCTCACTCTTTTATCTCTCTTACTAGGTATCAACTAGCATTTTAAGTGTTTAAATATATATATATATATATATATACATATATATATACATACATTTTTTGTATATTTTTTGTGATTTAGTTCAATTTTCGGCTCTCATTATAAAAAAATCAATCAAACCAAATAAATTACGTATTATAATTATATTGATTTTTATTGTAGTAATTAATAATAAGTATTAAATAATTTATTACTTTTTCTTTGTTTTATAACCAAGATACATATTTTACTTTCATATGTTAAAAAAAGATACTCATATTTATAAAAAATAGTATTAAATATCAAGTGAAACACAAATTACTATTATATTACAAAATTATATTAATGCTAAATTGAAGTAAAATAATAAATTTTAACTAAAATATGTTAAATAAAATTTAATAAAAAATAAATTCATTTTAAAAAATATAATATAATAATTATATAAGTTTAATGGATAAATTGTAAATTGTGTACTGAACCAAATAAAAGAAAATTGATTTGGTTTGATTCAGATTTAATATTATATTTAAACCAAATCACATCTTTATTTTATGTTTAATTTGGATGACTTTTTGCTAAAAAACTGAATCAAACCGCACCACAAATACCCACAGAGATAATGCCGAGATTACCCATGGTGGAATAACGGTTAAAACATCAAAACCATTGATCTTAAAAGGAAGGACATTCAGAATGACAAACTGGCACAACTTGTCAATGCTATGACATCCGTTAGCCATGAAGCCCTCAACTACGACAATATTAATAAAGGTTTTTGTTATGGTTATTGCGGTTTGGGCCTAGGCCCATTTGTTATTAATGATCGTGGAGATAACTTACTCTCAGAACGTGGAAGCTGACTCGGTCCATGTCGAACGTTGAGAACGTGATGGATGAGGCCGGAAATCTAGGAAGCAATTTCCACACCCGTTACGAGGTAATCTGCCTATAAATACACATTAACCGCAGGTGAAAGGTACATATTCATTCTAACTCTCCCTCTTTTAATTACACAGAGCACACACCCCACGTCAATTGGTGTATCTCTGTGATCTTCTGCTTCAAGGTATCATTCTCCATTGATATCCTTGGAATTGCGGAGTTAGAGTGATCAAACAGCAAACACATAGTACTTCCGTGCTATACAGTTGTGTTCTGGAAACTTACAGAACATTGGCGCCGTCTGTAGGGAACGATAAACTTCGAGTCCCACGCGTTCAACAATGGTGAACACAAGAAACAATCATTCTATACCACATTCCGAGATGCCGAACAGAGAGATCTTCATACCGAAGAATCAGAACGTGATACGGAGAGAAGGAGTCCATGTGACAGAAGCTATTTCCGACGAAGCCTCCTCTCCTGCTCAGACAGAACAAGGAAGGACTCAACCGACGCAAAGGATGAGCCAGGAAGGAGAACTCGGAGGACAGCTAATCAGCAATGTCCTCAATTCGATTCTAAACCGAATCGAGAACATGGAGAAAAGACAAAATTTACAGAGACAAGAGGATATTCGTGACATTGCACGTCAGATGGAAGAACGTAATGAGGAGTGGAGACGTGCTGAAACACAACGCATGGCACAATTAGAACAGAAATTGCAGAAGATAGTGGAGCAAGTACAAGCCCCAAACCGCGTTGAAAGACCATCACCCTTCGCCCACGATTTGAGGGAACATTTGAATCATTTACATAATACTGACCACGAAGGAGATCAGATACGGATTGAAGAACGATCCCGGGAACAACCCCGGGTACAGGAGCTGACGCAGGATGGTGGAAACAAAAATGAGACTCCAACCAACCGAATGAACGTTGGTGGAAACCAGTCTAGCCAAGTAGAGGCTGAGGCAGAACAAACACGTCGAGTAGACAGAGCAGAAGCTCAGCGGGACGATCAGAGATTGGTGGAACAAGATAAGCTGAAGGAGCCGGTTACACGTGGCAGAGAAGGACCTGTTTATCGTCGGAAATATAGCCGGGAACAACAAAACAACAGCTCGTTTGTAGACGAAATCGTGAGTGCTCGGTATCTGGATGACTTTGATGGGTCTTTTCTGTCAAAATATGATGGGACACAGGATCCCCAGGTACATATTGATGAGTTTGACTTGCAAATGTGTGTCCGGGGCATTGAAGAGCCCATCATATTGAGGATTTTTGTTACGACATTGACAGGCCCGGCACAAACGTGGTTCCATACTTTACCACCGAGGTCGATAAGGAATTTCGAAGATTTTGGCCAGAAATTCTTATTGAATTTCGCAACCAGCAAAAAGCAGCCGAAGTTTGAGTTCACTCTGGGTAAAATTAGACAGCTACCCGGAGAAACATTGCAGAGTTATCTGGATAGGTTCAAAGAGGCTGCCCTACAGGTGGATGGACTAGAAGAAAGAGTTCATGTATATCTGATATCAGCCGGACTCAACGGATCATCGAGATTTGCCAAGTCTATCTATAAAGACCCGGTAAAATCTTTGATGGAATTTCGTGCTCGTGCAAAGAAATACTTGGAACTGGAGCAAATGGAGGTTGCCAATAGCTCGGGACGAGGAAAAGAGCGACACGAAAGGAGAAGCCCACCCCCAAAAAATAGGGGATACCCGGAGAATCGAACTCGAAACAACGATATGAAATCTCGGCCAGGGAGATACGAGAATAAATACGAGAAGTATACCCCATTAAACGTCTCCCGTTCACAGATTTGGAAGGAGGTCGCACTCACCGAAAAGAAAAAGGTTGAACGACCTCAACCCGTATTTAACAAAGCCGGGTTGGACAGGTCGCGCTTCTGTGAATTCCACAACGGACCCGGTCATACCACGGACCAATGTTGGGATTTGCGGGATGCAATTGAGAAGTTCATCCGAGAAGGCAGACTGAAGCAGTACGTGATTCGGACACAAGGAAGAAAGAACAAACGGAAGGGAGACGACAATCCACATGATAAGAGAGACGAGGGAAAGAGACCCCGGGAAGATAATGACATATTCCAAAAACCTGAGTTCGAATGTAATGTGATATCCGGGGCGATGGGTGGAGGAGACGATACTGCAAACCAGAGAAAAAAATACTTGAAGGAGATACTGTTGATCAGAACTCAGCCGAAATTTAAAGTCAAAACGGAGGAAGCTGAACCACCATTATTATACTTCACGAAACATGATATGGAGGGAGTTATGCCCGGACACGAAGACGGTTTAGTAATATCGGCAACGGTGGGCAATTGTCGAGTAAGGAAGATGTTCGTCGACAATGGAAGCTCTGCCGACATAATCCTGTGGCAAGCTTTCAAAAAGATGAACCTGGGTGAGGAAGATTTAAAACCGTGTAGAACCATGCTAACCAGATTCAATGGTGGAAATACCGCTATCAAAGGATCTATCCATTTACGGTTAACTTTGGGAACGAAAAAAGCTTTCAAATCTGAAATAGTGAAGTTCGTTGTGGCAGATTGTCCGTCCCAATATAACATGATTTTGGGCAGACCTACAATACATAAGTGGGATATACTGATGTCCACAAAACATCAGAAGTTGAAATTCGTAGGCGGAAACGGAAAGGTGGTGACAATATGCGGAGACCAGAAGGATTTCCGACAATGCTATTATGATACAGTTCGGGAAAGTGAGAATAAAGGAAGGACAGGACATCGGGAAAACACAGATGACAAGTACACCCGGGGACGACAAATAAATATAGTAAAATTGGACATGCGGGAAGCACCAGATGAATGGAGGCCAGAGCCAGCAGAAGAAGTAGAGAATGTTCAGATAGGAACAGAGGCCAGCCATTTTACAAACGTCGGCTACACAATGGACTCCGGGCAGAGAAATACATTGATTCAGTGTCTGATAAAGAATCGCGACGTCTTCGCATGGAAGGCGTCAGAGATAGTCGGAATAGATCCCGAGGTTTGCTGTCACAAATTATCCATGTACCCCGGATCAAAACTAGTAGAACAAAAGAAGCGGAAGCTGGGCCCCGAGAGAACACAGGCATTACGCACTCACATTGACGAGTTGTTGCAAGCCGGATTTATACAGGAAATTCAATACACCACTTGGCTTTCAAATGTGGTGATGGTTCGCAAACCAAATGGAAAATGGAGGATCTGTACGGATTATACAGATCTGAACAAGACATGTCCGAAGGATGCATACCCCATGCCGAACATAGACCAGTTGGTCGATAATTCCTCTGGGTACAAAATTCTCTCTTTTATGGATGCATTTTCCGGATACAATCAAATCCCGATGCACCCGGAAGACCAAGACAAAACGGCGTTTATCGGCGACAAGGCCAATTATTGTTACAACGTCATGCCATTCGGGCTAAAAAATGCAGGTGCCACATATCAGAGAATGATGAATAAGGTGTTCGAGCCACAGCTTGGGCGAAATATGGAAGTCTACATTGATGACATGATAGTCAAGACAAAGGAGGTTAGTAAACACGTCGATGACTTAGAAGAAACGTTTAGTCGGTTACGGAAATTCAACATCCGACTAAATCCTTTGAAATGTACTTTCGGAGTCGGAGCCGGAAAATTCCTGGGCTTTATGCTAACGCATCGAGGGATAGAAGCCAATCCGGACAAATGTCGCGCCGTATTGGATATGCAATTACCGACTAGCAAGAAAGAAATACAACAGTTGACAG
>PYAF01001757.1:2055548-2096028 GCA_007407185.1 Glycine tomentella
ACGAGGCGCTGATAGCCGGACTGAAGCAAGCAAAAGAACAAGAAGCCGACAAGGTAAAAGTATACACGGACTCTCAATTGGTCGCAGCTCAGATAGAAGGTCGTTATCAGGTGAAAGGACCATTATTGGTCAAATACTTGGGGAGAGTAAAAGAACTTATGGCAGAATTCGCCGAGGTGACGATCAGCCATATTCCTAGAGAAGATAATGCCAGGGCTGGCATCTTGTCAAAATTAGCAAGTACAAAGAGCCCGGAAAATAATCGAACTGTAGTTCAGCAGCAGGTATTGCAGCCCTCTTGTATTATGATGGTCATGTCCGATAAAGACTGGAGACGCCCGATAGTCGATTATCTAGAAAAAGGAATGTTGCCCGACGATACACTAGAGGCCCGGAGATTGACAAGAGCAGCAACATTGTTTACAATCGTTGACAGCAAATTATACAGAAAGGGACTACACAGTCCCTTACTGATTTGTGTCGCCCCAGACAAAATCGAGTACGTGCTGTCTGAAATACATGAGGGTATTAACGGACAACACATGGGGGCGAGATCATTGGCAAGGAAAGCACTCCGAGCCGGGTACTATTGGCCGACGATGGTAGCTGATGCAAGTAAACACGTAAAGAAATGCAACAGTTGCCAGATACATGCATCGCGACTCCTGTCACCTCCTGAAGAGTTACAGTCCATTTTGGCACCATGGCCATTTTTTAAATGGGGCATGGATTTGTTAGGACTTTTCAAGCCGGCAGAAGGACAGAAGAAATGGTTGATCGTCGCCGTAGATTACTTCACCAAGTGGATAGAAGTGACACCACTGGCCACCATCACATCCGCCCAAGTACAACGATTTTTTGAAAGAAACATCATTGCGAGGTTCGGGATTCTTGGAGAAGTCGTCACTGACAATGGCACACAATTCACGGACAAAGGGTTCCGAGAAATGATGATCAACTTTCAGATCCGACATAGATTCGCGTCGGTCGAACATCCCCAGTCCAACGAACAAGCGGAGGCCGCAAACAAAACAATCTTGGAAGCCCTGCGAAAACGTATGCATGACGCCGGATCGAGTTGGGTGGAACAGTTATATTATGCTCTATGGGGGATCCGAACCACGATTCAATCAGCAACGGGGGAAACTCCATTTCGGATGACCTATGGAAGTGAAGCTATGATTCCAGTGGAAGTCGGACAACAATCGTGGCGTCGGAGTCAAGTGCTACGGGATGGTGAGGAAGCGAATAATGAAGCATTGGCATTAGAATCAGCACTCATTCAAGAGGCACGGGTAACGGCCCATGCCCGGGAACTTCAGATAAAAAAACAAATGGCGTATGCCTACAACAAGAAAATGGTCCCACGGCAGTTCGAGGTGACCGAACTGGTATTGCGACGCGCTGACATCGGAAACAAAAACGCTCGGGACGGAAAATTAGCAGCCAACTGGGAAGGCCCGTATCGAGTTATCCAAAAATTAGATAAAGGAGCATACATGTTAGAAACATTACAAGGCAAACCGATCAAGCGAACATGGAATGCTGATAAACAGAAGAAATATTATAGTTGAAGTCTCAACCTTTCTTTTAACAGGAGTATGAACCCGGAAAATGTTATATCCGACTACGTATGGTTCCTGTTCATTGAAAGCAAGCAGGGAAACAGAAAGATGCAGTTTCGTTATTGGGGGTATGAGTTTGGCATACATACATCCGAGCCCATATGGTCCCTTGTAACGGCGAAGATATTGTCAATAAATATGAACTCGAAAGTATACTTTCTGAGCACATCATTTTCATTTTACCAGCATAAGTTATACCGTTGTATTTGCTGAGTTTTAGTCTGATTCTATTCGGACGTATCATCATTGTAATATGACGGATATAAATGCAAGTATTATTCAGTACTATGGGGTCTTATTTACGTTGTGCATTGTCGCGTACGACTTTGTTAAAACATGTTATGACGACGACTTTGAATGATACGCTAACTGGCTCTGATCAAACCAGTAAAGGAGTTATCCTTTAGCGAAGTTGTTCACGGTGAAACTATTCGAATTACAACCAATAAATATAATAAATGGTCGTTGGAACCAAAAGAGATGTGCACAAGATATTATAGGAGTCAAGTTAAAGCTTGAATAAATAAATAATTGTTCCGGGCACTGAACCCAACAAAGAAAAGAAACGAATACAAAGATAAAACCAGCATCCCGCCTTTTTCAATTCTTCGGAGAAGGAACGGAGTCAGGAGTAGGCTGGGGCAGACCGGCGGAAGATACGGGGTCGGCAGCAGGCGAGATGACAGGATCAATGGAAGTTGGCTCTTCTGTTGAAAGCTCCGTAGTCACCGCCGCTGGATCTTCAGTTGTAGGAGGAGGGAACAGCTGGCCGTCTTCGACATAGGCCAAGAAATGCATCCCGACAGTAGTCATCGCCACCCTTGGATTTAAGAAAGTAATCTGTTCAAGGGCGTTGCTGAAACCATCCTCGGCAGCATCACGAAGGGTTGCCTTCATAGCAGCTAGCCGACTTTCGTAATCTTGGACGCATGCATCTTTGTCGGCCTTGGCAGAGTCAAGTGACGAAGTCAGGAGCGCCACTTTTTGGTCGGCGGCTTCAAGGGAACCTTGAGACCGCGCCAAATCTACTCGCAAGGAGGCAGAAACGGCTTGGGACTTGAGCAATTCCTCCTTCAACAGCTTAAGCTCTACCGCCGACTGCGTCTGGAGGGTAGCAAGTTGGGCCTTAGAGGAAACAAGTTCCTCATAAGCCTTGCTCTTCTCCTCCAAAGCCTTGTTTTTCTCCTCCACCGCAATACCGTACCTGCGACATGAACAGTTAAAAACATATACAAAGTGTAAATAGAGTCAAAAAAAAAAGTTGAGAAAGACACATACTTTTCTCGAACCGTGGAAAGTGCTCGGACCAGAGAAGCACAACGAAAGGCATTCTCCTCGACCCGAACCAGCTCGGCCAGTTCCTCACCCACTGGGGCACCGGGTTTGAGCATGTATGAAGGGGGTTTGGTCAAACGAACCAGTTCCTCAGTAACCCCTTTCTTCCATACATTATCCGGGTGCGCCCGTGTTTCAAGGCGACCAGAGTCGGAAGCCGGAGTAGTACGTGGCCGGGTATTCGCCATTGTAAGATCCACGGTTTCGATCACAGAAATCGGGGTCGGGTTTGTCGAAGGCGGAGGAAAGGGAGTGGTTGGCGTATTCGATGCCGTCTTCTGAGCACCTTCATCAAAAAACGCCCTATAAGGAGGTGCACCGCGTTTCTTGGACGGAGCGCCAAGTTTGTCAGTAGCCGACCTCTTGCCTTTCCCCTTGCCTTCAACCGGTTTGGGATTATGGGCGGCTTCGGTTTTGGTCTTAGTAGAATCTGGTCGTGATCCCATTCCGGCTACAATAAATAAACGTCACAATTAGTGCATGAATATAATAAGTATAAACCACAAGATAATGTAGTCATTAAAGCAGACCAGTTCGACGACCACCGCGATATAGTCAGAGGTTTTAGGCCGACCATGAGTATTTACAAATTCAGAAATTACGAAGACAGAAGAGGCATCCGAGTCGGACAGATCCTCTTCGACAAAACGGTAATTGGAATGATCTTGCTTATAATGATCATCCGACCAGTACAAGGGAAAAACCCACTCTACGTCAGATGACTCAGGGCCGGACAAAAAGAAGGGTTGTCGATGAGGTTCGGCGGCGACCTTAAAGTATTTTTCTTTGAAGCCACGAAAGGAGTCGGAAAACGGATCAAAAAGTTTTCGTTTACTCTGACTACGAAAGGAAATCCACCCTTTTCAATCAGAGGGCTCTTTGCCCGTTCTAGGGGTATGTGGAGAGTGGTAGTAAAAGAAAAGAGGAACTGTACAGGGGATCCCTAAATCCGCACAAAACAACTCAAAAGTACGGATAAATCCCCAGCTATTTGGATGGAGTTGGGAAGGAGCTACCCGGAGATGATTTAGAACTTCAATTTCAAAAGAAGAAAAAGGAAAGGTAATACCTATTTGGTCTACTACATCTTGGAAAAAGAAGAAAAAGTTGGGGTTGTTACCCTCCCGTTGAGCACAAATGGGCTCACCGGGCAGGGGAGCCTGAATAACAAACCCGTCTTGTTTTCCTACTGGAGTTGATACTATGCTAGGAAGGTCGAGGACAGAAAAAGTTCGGAGGACTTCATAAGTAACCCAAGGGAACCTAGACGCTAATGCTGGGGGCACATCCGAATGGGACTCTACAGAAGCAGACTCGTCCACAGTGTCCAAGGAAACACCCATTACACCTACGAAAATGAAGTGGAGAAATGTAAGTTAGTAAACGTACCTGGAGGTAATACATTAATTTCACAAGAAACCGAGGTCGAAACCCCGTCGACGACAGTATAAGTATGAGACCCCGATTGCGGGTTTTTGGTAGCAGGATATAATATAGGGTTATGACGACATGACCCCAAAATTGAATCGGCAATATCGTCAGAGCCAATCTGACTATAGTACATGGCCTCGGATACACAATTAATACATGCATCATACTTAACTTCCATTATTTCGTCCGAGGACGAAGAAGATTCTCCGTCGGAAGAGGGAGAGAGGCCGACCAGAGGGTTGAAGCGACGATAAGGGAGCCCTAGAGAAGGATCTAGTGGACTATTGGTATCATTTTTGGGCCCAATAAGTGAAGGACCCAGAGAAGATAGAGGTCTAGAAGGAGTTGAGCCTAGGGGTGGCTTAGGGTTTGTAGGAGCCATAGAAGGCGGAGGAACAACAGAGGGTGTAACGTCACCTTGACGGTACGGCGGAAGTAAAGGGATTGAACCGCCGGGAACGGGGGTAACCCTTTGTTTTCCGGAGGAGGAAGAACCTCTGGTATGACGGCGAAGGGGATCGCTTTCGTTTTCCCCCGCCGGAAGTGGAAGGCCAAATAACAACCAAGCGGCCCTAGGGCCAAACTTCTTCCTTATCTCTGCTTCCTCCTCAAGAGTCATTTTCAGGGCAACCCAAGGAAAAGAGAGAATCAAAGAAGAAGAGAATGATATGATTGCAGAACACTAAGAAGAACCCAGAAAACAGGAAAAATGCAGCAAGAGAATATGATATAATCCTAAAATCCTTATGTCGACAGAGTCACAACAATGCAAAAGTAACAAATGGTGCAGAGAGGAAAAGGGAAGAAGGTACCTGTTCTGATAAGGAATTGAAGGTTGGCTGAAAGATGGACGAAAGGGGAACTTGCAGAAAACGCAAGAGAATGCTGAGAAGAATACTGAGAGAGGAGAGAAAATAATAACAGAGAATAGGCAGAAATGACAAGAATGGGAAAAGATAAGCAAGAGTACGGGCTTTGAAAAATAAAATTTGAAATGTAATGATAACTTGCAGTAACCGCCAGAAGGAAGGAAACGGTTCAGTCACCACAACGAAACGACATATGGGTATTATGGTAAAGGCATGTTCAACAATGAGGGCAAGAAAGTAAAGTTTCGTCAGTGTCAATCATCACCAGGCGAATGAAGCGACATGTTCTTTAAATGCATTTATTGTCCTTAATAACAGGAATAGTAACCGATTCGAATTGGGAGAGCCAATAGCTTTTTCGAACACGTCATCAGTGGCCCGGATACATTATCTATTCAGAATAAATCCGAATACACCTATTCGGATAAACCCAGTCGAATGTATTTTTACTCGGGAGAATCCGGATACAAGTATCCACGAGAGTCTGGTCGGAAATGTTTTCCTACTCGGATAGTCTCATGACCCCGAATGTTGACAAACAGAAACATGATGGTAGAGGTATATCCTCAGAACGTGCAAAGAATTGCATCCAGATAAACGTAGTCGGAGACTTTATCCGGGGTGTTGTGGACGGAAAATCATCACCTGATGCATCCCGGCTATCAAGTATGCTTGATAACCGGGCTGGGGGGCAACTGTTATGGTTATTGCGGTTTGGGCCTAGGCCCATTTGTTATTAATGATCGTGGAGATAACTTACTCTTAGAACGTGGAAGCTGACTCGGTCCATGTCGAACGTTGAGAACGTGCTGAATGAGGCCGAAAATCCAGGAAGCAGTTTCCACACTCGTTACGAGGTAATCTGCCTATAAATACACATTAACCGCAGGTGAAAGGTACACATTCATTCAAACTCTCCCTCTTTTAATTACACAGAGCACACACCCCACGTCAATTGGTGTATCTCTGTGATCTTCTGCTTCAAAGTATCATTCTCCATTGATATCCTTGGAATTGCGGAGTCAGAGTGATCAAACAGCAAACACATAGTACTTCCGTGCTATATAGTTGCGTTCTGGAAACTTACAGAACAGTTTTATAAAATGCTTGTTATTTGTTAATCCTCACCAAGTTGTGTTTTTGATAAGCTGCTTAGCAAGTTGGTTCGAGCCACAGTTTAATATGCCATAGAATCATCCCTAATCATATCAGGCATCTAGTCTAGGATTAAAAGCTAAAGATATTAAAGGTGGAATACACTGTTAAACTTCAAAAGCGTTGATATTCAACAATTTTCACGATGAGAAACAGGAGTCCTGCTTTGATAAATTTCTCATCACAAATGGTTATAAACCAAAGTCGTGAAGGATAAAACTGACTGTTTACTCATTTGTGATTGAACGGGTGCATGACTTTGTGAAAAAATCTAGTGTTATCCTTACTCATTGCTATTGCATTTTTATTGTTTCAAAATTAAAATTTGAATGAATTATCTCGAAACAAAAATAAATATAAAAAAAGATGTAGAGTTACATGTAAAACCTATTTTAAGTTCTAAAGTTTACTGTTGAAATAAAAATTGTTAAAATTCTTAATTTGATGCGACGTGATAGGGAAAGAGTTAACCCAAGAGAAGGTGCACCATTGGAGATGGCTGAGTCATCTCTTCCAATTGTGGTGGGCTTTTATGAGTGGCGCATCTTATGTAGAATCCCATGAGGAAAGATAAACATGATGCAACGCAATTAGATAAATAAGTGATGAACAAGAACTGACCAAACTTATTTTTTCCTTTTTTCCTTTTGCTTCTCCGCAACATGTTGACATAAATCTCTACATCTCTTGTTTAAAGATACACAAATGACAAACTACAACTTTCTCATAACAAAGCTAAAATGCGTGCCTTTTTGGTATTTATGCTAGCAAAATTGATGAAATACAAACTGAAGAAAAATGAATAATTGAAGATAACAACAGCCCTACAGGCTCCCATATTTGCTGTTTTACATCACTGAAATCTTAAGGACAATATAAATATTACAGATAACACAAATATTATACAATATCAATGAGTTACCTTGTTTAACTCCTTGATTGCCATGCATATGGAGGTTGATGATTTAGATTCAATCAAGGATACCACTGAAGCTATAGATTTCACAAGTGCAGAATTTCCTAAATAGTACTCCACATGTCACTTGTCACGTAACTCTTTTTTCGGTAGTAAATCTGACCTCCTGAACCATAATCTGAATCTCAAACCTAAAACCATAGGAAAAGTTATAAACATCAGCTATATGGAAAAAATGTGTTTGTTGGGTACATCACTTAATTATAGATCCCATGACAAAGCATCATTGAAAATGCACTCACTGACGTTTTTCTATGATGATTGTTAATTTCCAATTGAAAATGAGACTGTCAACCCTACTACTTGTCATGTTGAACACTATCTACCCTCCCACAGAAACAAGGTATCACAGATGGAGCTGAAAATATAATAAGATGGAATAAAGATTACCAATGGGATTTCTAGAGAAGAACTTCAACACCTCATCAATGACTATAACCTGGATAAGAAAACAAAGGATAAGACACATGAGTAGCAGGACTTCCCATGTAGTAGCAAACAGCCTTAGGAGAGATCCCCGACAATAAAATGGACAAGTAATGAAATTGGGAAAACTATTGGGAAAGATGAAGAAAGCTACATACAGGTAATGAAAGATAGAGAACAACTGTCCAGTCAGTCCAAGATAATGGTGTTACCTGTCAAAACAAATGGTAATAAAAAATACAAATAAGTCTGATTAGTATGTGAAGAACTGACTGCTTTTCTCTGTAAATACAAGTAAAATGTGGATGACTGACTGCTTTTAAAAAGTACTTACAGAGAAAAGAACCGACAGTGGGTGAACATATAAGATTAGTATGTGAAGAAGCATAGTTAGGATTATAGAAGCAACAAGCCACAAGTTACTCCAGGGAGGAATGACCCTGTAACAAACAAACATATTTTCATATCAATTAAAAATTGCTACACCATAGTTGCCCTTTCAATTCCATATTATAATTCAACAATAGGAGATACAATATGCATCTCCTCTGGTGAACTGATATCAAGGTTTTATCAGATCAGAGGGGTCTGACATGCATATATGGTAGGAAAACTAGTAGAAACTGAAGAGAGAAGACAAATAAACCAGGCATTTGAGAGGCCTCGTTCTCTCCCCAATTCCCTTGTCTATCTTCTCTCTTTCCCTTCCCTTTTATCCCTCCAATTCCCACTTCCATCATTCTCTCTCCTGCTTACATGGAAATTGGTTACATTAGAAAAATCCCCTCCTTACATAACAGAATTTCCACCATTTCTCTCCCTCCACGTGGTCCAATGTAGGGGTATTTAACAGCATGTCACACTTATAATTTTACTAATATCACCCTGAGATAATGATATATGCTTCCTTCAGTTTTAGTGACAGTAATGAACCTACTATCCCAAAAAGCTTAAGTTGATGGGTGAAAAGGACATGAAAGATTTGATACTTAAAGTTGACATCCTGATCTACTCCCATTAATATGCCGGAACCAGGAAGGACCAAAAGCTTATAATTAAATCAAATTAAATTGTATAAAATTACTTACAGAAGAGATTGATTTTCACTAAGATTGTTCAAAGCATTGAACATCTCCACTACGACAAGCACAGTCATTGATACAGTAGATGGATGTCGATCATCAAATATACTGCATGGATAAGTTGTCTCCCTGGTCGGGCAAGTATCAAAATTCATCTAGAAGAGAAGAATTCAAACTAAGAATATCTGAAATAGATTTATTAATTATAGAAAAAAGAAATATTTATACCAGAATAAGCAACCAATATTTATCACTAAAACATTATTAGTACCTACACGAACAAAATATATTTTCCTGGATTGAAGCAGCGAAAATCAACAAAACAACTAATCCCATGTTCACAATGTATGCGTTTTCATAGTAAACATTGTAGTTGGGTGTCAACAATGATTTTTAACTCCATCCTATTAATGAAGCAAGTGATTTTAAATTTCAAGGGTGTCTCACTGCTTTCGAGATGATTATGTTAATGACTTCTCATTGATCATATGGCTATTTTAAGGGAGTTTCCATTTCTGATATGGAAAGAGATTCCGCAGCCTTGCTAGTTGCTTTATTATTTATTTCACACACACACACATAAATATATGTCTTGGAGGATATCTTATCTTATCCTTCATGCAGTTGTACTTTCCTCTAATCTCTCTAAAATTTATTTTTCTATAAAAAAAATATTACACGTGGAAACATGTAAAAGTCCAATTGAAGTTCAATCAACAATATCCATTTTGCACCACTTTCTGCTTAATTCTTATCTCCTGAATGTAGTTGTCGATGTTAGGAATTTTCCCAAAGTTAATAATTCCATACAGCAATTGTTTATATTATATTATATTATAGCCTCACATTTCCTCAGATGTTATCATCCATAAGGAAACTACTCAAGACCGGAGACTCGATTGATATTATACAATCTGAGCATCTTCGATGTTCACACAAAGGCACAGATGAGGACATGATAATATCTTACCAATTCTGTGTATGGAAGTTTAGGGCCACTATCAGAATAAACAAACCACCAAATAAAACCAGCAACAGTGGCAAGGCCAACATAGGCTGCATCAAACACAAGAATAACATCATACAACTACACAGACAAAGGAAGCAAAATAAATGACATTAGGACCACACAACCACATTCCAAAAATCCTTGGAAGAGTAAATGGCTAGTTGCTATACATTAATTTTGGTATTTTTTTCCAAGTTGTAATAACTGGGCTTGAGAGATACTCTATTACTAGGAGCTTATTGCTCTTTATTTCTTTTGTGTTTCCATACAGTTCCATTAATAAAATTGACTCTTCTGATAATTGTTGTGCATGCTTAGTTTTTGTACTGAACTTGCACAACAATTATCTTAAGTTTTCTCATTTACTGTTAGTTTGTTCTCAATAAGTTAGAATTTAATATCTTTTAGTTTTTTTTTAGCTCATTGAAGTTAATTTTAGTAGATTCATTAGTTTTAGCTGTGTTTGTAGAGCTTTGGTGTCCAACAAGGAAGAAAGCATTTTTGGGTTGATGAAGAAATGCGCTTAGAGTGCCAACCGGGCTTAGCGCGAGGAAACTTGGAAGGCCACGTGGCCAGCATCTGGAGGCTGCTGGGAGAAGATTTGAAGTTTGGTGGGCGCTCAATGCGAGTAGCATGCTTAGCTAATTATTTCCTCAGCCACTAGTTTGGGCTAAGCACACAGCCACTTAAAACAGTGCTGTTTTTATGTGCACGCTTAGCTCGAATAACAGGCTAAGCACACAAGCCTTTCCGAGACAGCATTTTGGAGCGAAAAGTTTAAAAGAAGGAGAATTTATTAGGGTCACTGATTCAGAGGTTGAGAACAAGACATTATGGGGTGCTCTTGTGCTTCCTTGCTCTTCATTTTCTCTTCTTCTCCTTGTATTCCCATTTTTGTTTTAGATCTCTAATGGATATGAGAGACTAACCTTACCATTGTTGGGGGCTTAGATACCAAAACTTTGTGATGTAACTATCTTTACTATCCATTTAATGTTATCTCACTATTATTGCTTCCTTTCTATGCTTATTGCTTTGTTCATGGTTTGATCACCCATGTGCATGTATGTTGTAGTGTTGGGAAATATCTTTTCACTAAGAACAGAAAAGGGGCTTCCGGTTACTCATATCTAGGGATGGAATGATGTTGTCTAGCCTTTTATAAACCTTTTCCCTTAATCAAATCACCAGGTTTAACTTGCTAAGGGATTAAGAGTAGAATCAAGTGATTTATACTCTTTCACATGAGGGATTATGGTTAGAGTAGATTAGTCGGTTAAGATAATAGATGGAATAACATTGATTGGTAAAAAATCATTATTGTTACATCAAGAGTTCATTTGGTAGGCCAAACACCCAACATTCTCACCAAATCTGCAATTATCTTGCACCCGAAGTGTTTTTGTTCCTTTGAAAGTTGTACTGTTTTTATATCTTTGCTTAATCTTAGATTTTAAATCTCTATGTTATGCTTTAAAAATCAATCAACTCCTTTCATTTAATTGCTTAGAACTTGGTTTACACGAACTACTTAGCACAAGCAAAGTCCTTGTGGATATGACATTTGGTCTTATCGTTTATTACTACTTACACGATTTGGTTTACTTGCCAATCGGTTAACAACTTCCGATACGACATTCTCCAATCACAATACGCTTTGTAGGAGGCTTATATCTTTGGGACAAGTGTATCTCTGTATTATGTATGGTTTGTGTTCAATATTATATTTTATTAGTTTATCAAATGGAGTTCTATCATATGCTTTTGAGAAACTGTCAGCTTCTGCCATTTAGGCTATGAAGCACCGATACTTAATTTTGCTTCACATATCCATATCCAATACTGATACTCGTAGATACTTCACCGATACGTATTGGTGAAGTATCCAGGCCTTTAAAAAAGTTATGAAAATCTAATACAACTACACAAGACATAGAAGCATCATTCCTTGATGAACTAAAAATGGAACTTGTCCTACCTGGAATGACAAGTGTTAGACTATATATGGCCATCTTTCATGACCTACCATGTTGCCCAGACTTCTCCTCTAATCATATCTAAGCTGATAAACGTACATCTCTAGCAACCTATGCAGACTTTCTAAAGTGATTTGAACGTGAGTCCCCTAGTTCCATTACCTCCATTATGCATATTCAATTATTGATAATTCTTTTGTTGGTCTATTTCAATTGTCCTCCCTAGGATCCTTGTGTCCCTTATTCTGGTTTGTATCCAATAACATATTTGGCAACAGAAACCTTATCTACAAACTTTCCCAATCCAGTTTGTTACGTACAATCACTGAAGTTAATAGTTTCTAACATAATCACAAGGGTTTGACATTACCCATCTCTTGTCTGTCAAACTACCATAGGTAACACTAAAAACATAAAAAAAGCAATTTTATTCTTTAATAAAGAAGAAATTTATTGGCAAAATGATGGGTATAATGAATGATACTCCACCCAAAAATAAAGACCGGACAGAGATTCTATAGTTACCTCCTATTACCAAATAGCGAAAGAAGAGCCAACCTGTGACAACTGCTTCATTCACCTGTACAGTCAAAGTGAAATAAAAATAAAAATAAGAGCGAGATTGGCAATGATTATTTATATATTTATTTTGAATAACAAATTTTTTTATGGTAAAAGTTATTTTGGTAAATTACAATGTGTAAAAAAAATATAAAATAATAATAAAATGTTAAATTTCAACTTAAAACCAATTGACCCTAAGTGAAGTTGCCCAACAAATATATAAGTTGCACCCCAAGAACTAAGGCAGGCGATGTGGGACTTCATAACACCCCCCTCCACAAATGCCTGCCAAAACAGGCGAACCTACTAGAATAGGCAAGAACTAAGATGGGCTATAGGCTCTGATACCATGTTAGATTTCAACTTAACCAATTGGCCCTAAGTGAAGTTGCCCAATAGATATATAAGCTGCACACCAAGAACTGAGGCAAGCGATGTGGGACTTCTTAACATCCCTCCACAGATGCCTGCCAAAACAGGCGAGCCTACTAGAATAGGCAAGAATTAAGATGAACTATAGGCTCTGATACCATGTGAAACTCAGAGAAATTGGGATATAAACTGTGTTCTCCTCTGGAGAATTCTGATTTAAATAGTATCATACAATCTGATTTCTAGCCTTAAAATTTGCTAAAAAGCTATAAATGATAACCTACAACTGGGCTAACTAATTAAGGATATAATTACACAAATTACAGCTATACAATCATGCAAGATATGCTGGTTTAAAGGACCAACAAATCTACACAAATAATGCCAAATAATCGGCCTATCAATTCTATTGACATAAAATATATATAAAAAATAGTAAAGTAATACTATAATCTCAAGGAAAGTAAAAATATTACTAAAATAATAATATAATATTATAAAATCTAAAATAACAGGAAAATAATACTATAAAAAGGAAAATAAACACAATAAAAAATCACAATAATAATAAAAAATTAAAATATTACAATATATATATATATATATATATATATATATATATTTCCATGCATTGCAATAGTACAAAGTCTAGTTATTAGAAAAAAAATTGCTGGTTGCTATTTTTTTAACATAAATAAGCTTATTTAATTTAATCTTACCTATTACTTTTGTCTAACCATTTTTGCTTTCAACGTCAACTTTAATATCATTTTTCATTCTTACACTCTTACAAGAGGGCAATTTCAAGAACATAATAATGTTCTGTGTGAAGTCAAATTGAAAAGGCATATTAAAAGAAATGAGAAATTTATAAAATAACAAACAAAATATTTAATGGAATCATACTGACATATGGGAAAAAAGATAAAGACAAGAAGCAAAGCAACACTTAAATATTTACGGTTGAAAACATAATAAGCTTTTGCATTCCAACTTCAGCAATAAGAATAATCGTGTGCTCATCTTTACAAAAGTCTATTCATTCTAAATTGATTTAATTTTTCTAATCCCATCCCTTAAATACAATTATAACTGGTAGATTACATTTATCTTTACATTATCTTGTATTTATTATTACATAGAAACTTATGATTCTGATTGATATCTAATTACCTAATAATCAGTAATTGATTGATATGTAATCAGTACTGATTCTGATTTCTACATTATAAAGAAAGATGAGATGTGATCATCTAAGACACACAACATTATATAGTAAAACATTGTTATATGGTGTTAGAGCTTAGGTTATTCTTGACACAGGAATAACAAAAGTTGTTCTCCACCAGGGACAGGTGTCCCTGGTGGACCTTTCTTCTTCGGGTGTCTTTCAGCAACCTTTTCTCCTTTCCCGACTACTTATTCGGCAATCTGATAGGATCTAGGAGGATAAGCTGTTAGTTAATATTCTGTTGCTGTTAGTTCCTATCACAATCACTGTCTGTGGTCACTTATCTAGCGGCCCACTGTCCCGGTGAACCTCTTTGCTTGTTGTCCTACTTCTGGCGACCTATTTTCACATTCCGGTGGACCTTTTCTGCTTGTCTCCCCTCTTCCGGTGACCTGTTTATGCATTCTAGTGGACTTTTATGATTGCTGTCCCTCTTCCCGGCGATTTTTCTCCTTTTCCCGCAGCCACTGCCGCCGGAACTCCGGTGACCTTTCCGTCCGGCGACTGAGGTGCACAAAGCTCAGTCAGTTTCAGGCCATTCTGGACTATTTCGTTTGCCGGGCCTTATTTTCCGCACTATGTTTTAATCACGTTTCATGTTTCTGTTTTCATTTATCATGACTTCTGCTGGCTTTTCCCCTCTTTGCGGTGAACGATACTGCACAGCTGCTCGACCCTCTTTTGGCAGACTTCCCGACACCTTTTAGTTGGAGCTCACCTTCAACCACTGTTGCCTATTGCTGAAGATTGTCACGCCATCCACATGCGCAGCCAACTCAAAACACAGCTGCACGCCGTCCCAAGTAGGGCCCTGGTGCGTTAAGTTCACGCACACGACACATGACACATCTCTAGCCAGCGTCACACTGATCTTCTCTCCCTTCGCCTCAAGGCATCCCCGGTGGATCATTTTGCTTTTTTCACAGGTGAACAATATCCGTCGCCATCGCGGAAGACCGCCACGCTGTCCACATGTGCAGCCAACTCAAAACACCACCACATACGGCCCCACATAGGCCCATGGCTCATGAAGTTCACGTACACAATGCATTATGCGTCTTTAGCAAACCGCCTTTAGTTTCTATCAGGTTGATCACATTTGTAACAAGCTCGATTCATATGAGATATATGCTCGAGCTTGAGGGGGAGTGTTAGATTATATTTATCTTTACATTATCTTGTATTTATTATTACATAGAAACTTATGATTCTGATTGATATTTAATTACCTAATAATCAGTAATTGATTGATATATAATCAATACTGATTCTAATTTCTCCATCATAAATAAAGATGAGATATGGTCATCTAAGACACATAATATTACACAATAAAACACTGTTATACTAATCCAATCTCAGCCTTAATATTATAATTAACTATAGAAAAAAACCTTAAGGCTGTATTTAGGAGGGATAACTAAAATGATTTGTGGAGAAGCCATTCTTTGGAAGTTCTTCAGAAGTGGAATACGGTAGGTAGACAGAGCCCATTCCCCTCTATATGTCAGGGAAACTTTTAATAACCCTTTGGCGAAGGTTTGCAGTGGAATTTGTAAAAGAATAATAAAATGATAGTTATTTTTCACCCTAGTTTATTTTTTCTAAATTATTTCATGTGAGGTTTACTTCAACATGTAAAAAATTCTAACCATTCCACCCTATCTTTTTTTGAACAAAAAACAACAGAAGATGTTTCCCACTCTACACCACTGTGAACAATTCAACTCCTCCCAAACCACATATAATATATTAATGGTTTTGGAAAAGTTTGCCAAAGGCATGTCAATTTTTTTTGGAAAATTTGCCAGTTTTCAAGTCAAAACTGAAAATGGACTCCAATGTATGGTCTTGATTGTTGAATTTTTTTTAATCAAATACAAGTCAAGCCAATGAATTGTTGGTATGGTACCTTTCGAGGCTTAGCCCTCATCACATCAGAGTCTTGTTTATTGAAGCCAATAGCAGTGGCAGGCAATCCATCAGTAACCAAATTGACCCAAAGCAACTGGACCTGGTAGAAGTTAGGGGAATTAAAAAAAAAGAAGCTATAGTCTTTCACTGGAACAAAAATGAAATTTCATTTTTATGCAATTACCACTGAAGAGACACTGACATCTTATGAAAGCACATTAATGACAAACTAACGGCTACAAGCCAGTGTCCAGAGCCATAGAAGACATGATCAATAAAAAACCCAGAAACTTACACAGGTTTGATGTATGTATAAAATGCAGCATAAAAAAGAATCAGCATTTTGTGATCATCAACAAAAAATATTGCACAACTTTTAATTTCTTCTTTTATGAAACCAATTGGCTAAATAATATTACAAACTCACAGGGGCTAGAGTATCCGGTATTCCAAGCACCGCAGCCACAAATATACAGACTACTTCGCCAATATTGGAAGAAATCATGTATCGAATAAACTGTTTTGTATTATTGTATATAGCCCTTCCCTCTGCCACAGCCTACAGAGAAACAGATAGATAAGTTACATGGGGAAAATTCTTTTCAATTCAAGAGGGAAGGAAAATTTGAGTAGAAATTGATATGTTATCATACCGCAACAATTGAGGCAAAGTTGTCATCAGCCAGCACCATGTCTGAAGCACTCTGTAACCAAAGAGGGGAAAAAACACCAAAAATATTCAGGATTATTGACTTGACAAGAAAAAAAAAGAGGAGAAAGTAGAGACAGTTGATGACACCTTAGCAACAGCTGTCCCTGAACCCATAGCGATTCCTATATCTGCCTTCTTCAGTGCAGGTGCATCATTAACTCCATCACCCGTCATTGCAACCTAAATTACTAAAATTGTAAATTTCCACAAATTTGAAAGATTTTTTTCTGAATGATTGCATAAATAATATTCCTGGAGCTTTGGTTTTTAACCATGCCGAATGGTGTCATGTGATCCATGTAGTCGACCTCCCTAGTGGGATAAGGCTTTGTTGTTACTTGTTACAATTATGTCCATGATTATAAGAATATAATAATAAATTATAAAATAGGGGGGTTAGAACAGTTAATAGTGCTAATGTGCTATCCATAGCAGGCCCTAGCGCAGCTGCATAGCTTCATAGCCCCTGGCACTGATGAATTTTATCAAACATGGACTCCGACATAGACAATCCGTCACAGTGAATCTACAATATATATGACCCTGGGACACCACAGATATAAATACATGCATGCATGCCTGCATACATATATATAACACAGAAGCTACACCAAAGATATGTTAAGCTGACTTTTTTGAATGCATAAAAATAATTAATTTTATCTTTATAACACCGGTGTCCTTGGATCTGCCATATGGAAGAGTTGGCCCAGTATTTGAGTGGTGCCCAAGCTGACAATAATTTTTAATAGGACTCCAAGGGTGAAGTGTTTGACATGTCTGACACTTGACACCTCAAGCAGGAGCAGTGTCTGTGTCATAATGTTCCATCATGCTGTTCATTTGTGTTGTACACATCACTGGTACTAATTGTGGCTTCAGAATCATTGATTATTTGATATCCTCTCCCTTCGAAGAAAACGCACAGCCCCAGATCTGTTTTCAACTTCTGGCATAAAACCCTTCAAAATTCCAGCAGATCACTTTGTTTTTGTGGTGAAATCCAATCAGTTTACAGCAGCTAAGAAGTTTTCAGGCAAAGCACTTTGTTTTTGTGGCATAAAACCCTTCAAAATTCCAGCAGATCACTTGTTTTTGTGGTGAAACCCAGTCAGTTTACAGCAGCTAAGTGGATTTCAGGCCAAGCACACTTGTTTTCAAACTCTGTTTTGCACTTCCCATCTCCATCCCACCACTATAAGCACTTCATGTGCCTCTGTTCAAGCATTTCGTTTCATTTTTCCACAGGCCATTGATTTCCTAGCCAGGCTCTGCCCTGTTCCAGCCTCATGCAGTGATTTGGTACTGTAACTTTTTATTTGTTGTGCTACTCTTGTCACTGACTTGTTAGTAATGCTTTATATTAATGATGAATATGTCCTGAATTTTCAGTACTCTTTTGAGTTTTGGGCATTAATGTGTGCATTATAAATTATTTATATTGTATATGCTATCTTTGTTATAGCATCGGCATTTAAGATCAGCTAACCATTTTTTAATTCATCTGTGCAGTACCACTATCCACAATCAACTATAGGTGTAAGAATAGTGAGGAGCATTGCAGCTTAAGATCTAGTCCTCACAATCCAATCACTGAAAAATTTGCCATGCAATTATATGCAGATGAACACATACGTTATGTAATTATTACACAAAGACCCCAAGGAGAAATCATTACTAATTAGTAATTGCAGTTAATGTTGTGATCAAGAAAGAAAACATACCACTTCATTCTGGTGCTGTAATGCTTCAACCAGCATCCTTTTATGAGAAGGCTCAACCCTAACATAAGAAAAACACATGCAACTTATACTATGGACTTGATGTCAAAAAGGATGAACAAAGAAATTGTTCTTTTATTCTGCAATCATCTAACGAAATAAAATATTAGAGGATAGATATAAACCGATATACCTGGTAAAAAGTGCCATACGTTGCAATGCTATAGTTTGTTGCAGTGCTGGAAGTTCTTCAAACTCAGAAGCAGTGTAAGAATGTTCAGCAAAATCTATCAATTGGTCAAAAGCACCTATCTTGCGGCAAAGTGACTCAGCAGTGGACTGATTCAGTATTAAGTAATTTTAGACAAGATATATGGAATGTTGAAGAGGAAAAGAACAATAAAGTTTGCAGGAGTTTGAAAACCTTGTTATCCCCAGTGACAACTATAACACGTATGCCGGCAGTCATACACGAAAGCATTGCATTTCTTACTTCATCTCTTGGAGGATCCAGCATCCCAACCTACATAAGGGAGAGAAGGAACCCAGAAAACAAGTGGTTATTACTTCTAAAGGAAAAACAGAACAAAGGCAAACAAGTAGAAAAGAGCATTCAAAGCTCTTTCGAGAAAATTATTAAAAAAATCTAGGCTTAATTACACTTTTGCCCCCCAAAAAATTTATTTTTTTGCGAATTTTGCCCTGCCAATTTACAAAATATCAGGAATTTTGTCCCGACGTATTTAAACTGCTACAATTAAGACAGTTTTTCCTTTAAACCGGCACAATTAAGACAATTTGCTACTTTTAGTAAATTGGGGGGAAAATTCATGAAAAAAATCTTTTGGGGAAAAATTCACAAGATTGTGATACTTTGGAAGCAAAAAATGCAATTAAGCCAAAAAATCTAATTCTCGTTCCATTTCAAATATAATGTGTTATTAATCTAACACTTAATTTAAAGTTCTTATTGAATAGATTAAGTCTACAAATTTTATTAGTCCAACAGTTAAACCATGTATTGGCATTGAAAAGAAAGCATACCAACCCAATAAATGTAAGATCTTTCTCATCATCAAAGGACAACGACTGTTGAGTTGAGGGCATCCATTTCAGGGCCAATGCAAGGCATCTTAATGTTTCTTTTCCTGCAAAACTGGCCAGCAATTTTTATGTTAAGTGTCAACAACACAAAAAAAAGGGTGTTCATAAGAGTGTTTAAAACTGAAAATGAACAGAAGAGAACACCTAAAGACACATTATTTGAGTCCAGAAGTTAGAACAGAATTTTCAGAGATGTAATACAAACAAGAATAAGAAGTGTGTGAAACCAAGGCCCTTTAAGCTTCCTCTACTCTAAGCAAATTTCCTCTCAATTTTTTATGTTCTCTTTCTTCAACTTTCTGTATGGAACTAAGGATATAATCTATTTTCTATTCAATACTAGTATTACAAAAATTCTTTATGGCAAGAATAAAGGATCCCTTGTTACAACAGTAACAAATGGATCTCAATATTTCATTTAACCAAAACTAGTCCTTCTATTATCTACCCAACAGCAGAAATAAATTATTATTGTAAGCAATAATGACCGTCTTTCCACTTAAATTGAAGGATCCTTTTCATTGAAAATGTCTTGGAAAGATGTGAGTTTTAACTGGAAGTAAGTGACAGTGGCAACCTAAACCTGATTGTGAACCGGCAAAGTTGCCAGGTTAACTGGTTAGATCAGACTGTCAAATCAGATTGTGTCATAAAAACCAGAAAACTTAATTCTATATATGATCAAAATTTTGATTTCTTAAAAAACCGAGTAAATAATAATTCAAAAACTTATATTTTATTTTTATTTAAGATTATTAATATAGGAGTGTGTCTAGTGAGAGGAATTAATCTAAGATTGACCTTTCAATTTATTGTTTTCAGAAAAGGAGGAGAGGGGGGGGGGGGGGAAACAAATTGTACTTGAGCTGAGGAAAGCAGATGGCCAGAGGCTGTATGGTTGGCATCTGGGCTGTCATCAACGAAAATTCTTAATTAATTTTCTTTTTTGTGATTACTTTTCAATGTCTATGTCAGGAACCCAAATTAGAGAATAGAAGAAAGGAAAGAAAGATGGAATACCTTGATTGTAAAAGAACAGAAATAGGAGAGATAGCCCTCCTCCATGGGTTTTCCCTTCACAAAGGATTCTCCTTTCACAAGGAGCTAACACTCAATTTACAAAATGATATACAGAACTGAATGACCCTTACCCCTTGCATCCTCCTATTTATTTAACTCACTCACTAACCCCCTAACTAAAGATCGATTTCCTAACTGTATTAACCAACTCCCCCTTCCTCATAGTCCTAACAGTCTAGCAGCAAGCAGATATAGCGCTAGGTATGTAGGTTATACTTGACCAGTCCTATGCACTGCTAATGCTAATAAAGATGGGAATTATGCCCTTGCAAGGCAAGCTCATGAACCATTTTTTTTTCTTCAGTTATTATAAATGTTATTTTGCCTATTTTGAATAAGAACCAAAATGGAAGGCAAAATCTAGAAAACAAATTATGGAATATGTATATGCAGATAAAATTATAAATGATAAAAACCAAACCTGTGGAACCTTGAGTCCAGCTCTGCTCGAATATCAGCGGTAAGTGACACAATAGAACCATCATCATTGCACAGAATGCTTGTACATCTAGATATTATACTTTCTGGGGCACCCTTTGAGAACAAAACATGCATCTGGTTCCGGCTGCAAAGGACACTCATCATTTTCCGATCTCGAGAAAACTCCAAAACATGTATCTACAAAGCACCAAGCACAAAGTATGAAAGTAAATACACACAGCTGAACACCAACAAAATAACCAATAGTAGATATATTCAATAAATTTCATGTGTTGAATGAAGTGGCTGTCTCACCCTTGGTGATGTGGGACCACATTAACCTATTTTAGCAAAGTTTGTATTATTTTGTGTCCACATTAGTTGTACGTACCTGTCTCAATTTTGTGTATAACTTACAGTTTTCTTATTAGCATTTATCTATTCCCTTTTTTTTAAAATGAAACCATTCTTGTATAATAGTGTATTCAGATCAATAGGCATCAAGAATATTTCAAAAAACCTGCAACTTTTCAAAATCCAAGTTTCCTAAAATATCTTAGCGGATTAAGATAAATGGAAAATAGAGGTGAGAAACTTGCTAAATCTCACCTTTCTAAATTGTTCCTCCCAATAATGGTTACAGTAAGAAGCACGTTCATGCTTAGTCAACATATTCAAGGATGAGGGCATAGAATTGAAACCAGGGAGACCAACCTACAAATAAGGAATGATCAAAGTATATTTGAGCAATGACGGAGCTTCACATATAGGAGACACAAGGAGCAATACAAATACGGACCTTTTCTGCAAAGACACGTAGTGCCACTTCAGTTGACTCACCAATTTTTTCATAATTCCCTTTATCAGGATTATACTGCAGGGTTGATTCATTGCAAAGAGCAGAACACATTGCCATGTGAAGAAGACAAGGCAATTGAGCAGGAAAGTCAAGCTGCAAAACAAGAAAATGCCACAATGTTTTAACTCTAAACAAAACTGCATACATCTACACATACACTCAATATATAAGCGTGTTACAATATCCATTACAAATTTATGTTTTGAAGATAAACATCACAGGAAACCATCAATGCAGCTATAACGTTGCCACAATCATAGTTCTAGTACAGGGCAACGTTATGCTTTAAGATAGGATTAATTCAATGCAATCCTTTCTTACATGAATATTTACAATGTAAAACAGCATGGATGTCCACCACAAAGCCATATACATGACATACTTGGCACACAATATCCTTGGCTTTAAATGTGATGTGTGTTTTGCTTGTGCATGAATGCAAAAGCATGAGAATTAACAGAATAATACCTGCAACCCTGTACTGTCATATATTATGCCTTCAGGTGCATATGTTGTTCCACTGACACTGTATTCTAAAACAACAGGACCACGCTTTGCAGATTCTACAACACACACCTGTGCACACAAACACATGGGATTTTGGTTAAGGAAATTGCTAAAAATCTTCATCCATAAGCATCCAGGAAAAAAGTTCAAGGAAAAAGGGAAAAGAACATTACTTGGACATCTTAACATTAAAAAGCATGGCAAATATGGCATAATAAAACAAAGAACACAGTTCAATGAGGATGTCACAATCCAATGGGACACTTGTGGTCATACAAAAATTTACAAAAAACAAAAAAATGAATAAATTTTAGAGGAATGCTAGTGATATTCTGACACTCTTTATAACACTCTTTATTGGGAATCACAAATTTTGGTGGGTCCCACTTCTCATTTACTGATTCTCTCTCCTGATTTAGAAATGGGACCTACCAGAATTGATGATTTCCAATAAATATCAACCAAACATAAAGGATGTTAAAAAGAGTGTCACCAGCATTCCTCTAAATTTAAATTTTATTGTTTCAATAAGAACTCACCTTTGCAACAGACATCATATTGGTAGTTAGAGTACCAGTTTTGTCGCTGCAAATAACAGTGGTGCAGCCTAAGGTCTCAACCGATGGCAAGGAGCGAACAATGGCATTCAACTTAGCCATACGCTTTGTTCCAAGAGCCAAACACCTATTATAAAAGCAAAGTAATCAATACAAGATAGGAAAAAGTAAAACTTAAGACTAGATTAACTTTCCATTACTTTGAATATATGCCGATTTCCTACCAAAAAAAGTAATTCAAACATAGCATCTCAGCATATCCGGAGAAGTTTACAGTCAGTAGGGAACTAGGTAATTCTATTTAAGGACTAAGGAGGTTTCTATAGCACAACAGCTGATTTACTAGAAGATAAGGCATTTGGCTTCTACTTGGTGTAATACTGTACTATGTAGTGCAAAGCACATAGCCTTTCTAAGGGAGTTTTCCAAGCAAATATGTTAAGGAAATGAGCAGCAGCATTGATCTATTGATTTTTTTTTTTTTGTCATTGTGTCTTTTCCCCATACAGTAAGGAGGATTCTTATCTTCCAAACTCATAAAAAATCCTAATGAATTTCTTCTTTTGCAGAAAAAAAAAACTACTAGTGCAAAATTAGCAATAGTGCTCAGATTTAGGACAGCACAATATAGTATAGACTACAATAAAATTAAGTTGTAATCAATTAAATTACCAACCGTCACTTGGGTACACATGAGGAGTAAGAAACAGTTAGACAATTGAGACTTTGAAGTTTCTTTGTTTTTTGCTATTTTATGAGATTAACAAGTGAGGGCGAGCCCTGACACAACGATAAAGTTGTACCTTGGTGACTTGTTGGTCATGGGTTCGAATCCAGAAACAGTCTCTTTGCATATGCAAAGGTAAAGCTGTGTACAATATCCCTCCCCCTTACCTTTGCATAGCGAGGAGCTTCTGGACAATGGGGTACATAGTTTTTTTATGAGATTAACAAGTGATTATTAAAGGTCTAAGTCAATGATAATGGTCGAAATTTGAGTTTAATAGGAACTGGAATTCTCCCTTTCAGCTCACAAAAAAAAATAATTAATACCTCGAGGACATCACGCATTAAGGGGCCTTAAGAAATGTTTCCTTATTGTTTGTTTAATTTCACTTCACTGATTTCTTTAACAAAAAATGAGCAATTAATCATATATGAAAAAGGATATTAACTCCAAAAATTAAGAACCTTATACTATATAAAAAACAAATTTTAGATTCAATGTGAACACACAAGCCAAACTATCTACAACCTATATATTTTTTATAATCAAAACTAAGATATTCAAAAGATATAATGGCTTCCAGAGAAACAACAAAGAATGGTTCCTAAACTCACGTCGTAACAACTGCAGGGAGCCCTTCTGGAATTGCTGCAACAGCCAGAGCAACTGCAATCTAGCAGGAATATGATTAGAAGTTAAAAGATTTTCATGTTCAAGACATGATATCTTCTTCTATCAAAAATGAGACAATATAACCAACTATATACTAACCCCAAAAGAGAGACTAAAAATGAAATAGAAACAATAGAAGACTACAACATGATGCCTGTGAAAAACTGCATGCAAGAGTAAATAGAAATCATTATATAGATAATACAAAGCTCATTTGAGAACAAACCTTAAAATAATGAATTGCACCACGCAAGAAACCACCATGAGCAGGGTCGCGAAAGTGACCAATATTTACAATCCACACCAAAACACAAATCCCTGCTATAACCTGTAACACAGAAATAAAGGAAACACCATCACAATTTGAAAACAAATGAGATAAGCCGGCTTGACAGTTAAAACTTCAGCGATAAAAAGATTTGCCACATAAATGTTCCTCTGATATATTTTATTTTCTGTAGCATGACAATTTATAGGAGAAAAATGAGGTTCCCAAATGGAAGGGTTTCATTCATATAATTCTTTTCCCTGCATCAAATGAGCTTTCTCATTAAATGCCAAAAGTAGGGGGAAAACGGCAAAGTGGTGTTATCAAAGACACTATAACCCAATCGCGAACTCCCAATCTCAACTATTCAGATGAAACTGTTGATACCAACTATATTTACCAGGCTGACAAACCAAAAATGCATCAACAATTGGGTAGCTTATCTGATAAATTATTATAAACAATGCAATATGCAGCAGAAGAGCAACCATTCAGTTTGAAATACAGTAAAATTAGACAACTAGCAGTCACCTTGGCCAAAAAGGTACCAAACTCATCCAGCTTCTTTTTCAATGGTGTCACCTCCTGCAAACAATGATTGATAAAAAGGTAAGCACTTCTACAGTTCTATTGTGAGGGCGAACCCTAGCATGACGGTAAAATTGCGCCTTGATGACCAGTTGGTCATGGGTTCGAATTTGGAAACAGGTTCATTACATATGCAAGGGGAAGGCTGCATACAATTACCCTCCCCTTACCTTCATGAAGTGAGGAGCCTTTGTCACCAGGGTACATTAGTTTTTTCTATAGTTCTGTTGTGTGTCTAACAGTCAAAAGCAACTTTTCCTTTCCATGTAACAGGGAAGAACACAGATGCACAACATTTGAATATTAGAACATTTTGACCAATCAAACAAGGTCCCTGGCTTTAATACCAAATCCATAAGCACATAACTGTATTATATTCTTAAGGTATTTATATACTTGTCTGACAACTAAGTGGCTAGCTGCAGCATGAAGATGTCAATCATTTTAATTTTCACATCACCAATATTAGATTTAAACACAAAAAATCCAGCTTTCCCAATCCATAGATCTATATGGCTCAGGTTATTTTAAAGCACAAAATTCACTAACCACATAGAAGACTAGGACTTAGGAGTCTGTCAAACTTTGTTAATTTTCATTTAAACTACCAACTTCTCACCCAACAATACTAATGGATGGTAAAACTTGGAATCCCAAAGCATACATCATATCACCCCAATATAGCTATTCTTAAATTCCAAGTGCAGCTTTACCACCCATGTATCACCCAAGATCATTTTGTTCCTGACATGGATGTGTATTATGGAGAAATTTATTTAGTATATATATTGCAATATATATGATCTGAAAGGAAATCATATGTTGTTTACAAATTAAGATCTGAAATATTATTTGAATGCCCGACAAAAATGCCATAGAGATATAACAGTAAAAGCATCAATAATGAGCAAACTTCAATGCTTACATCCTCTGTTCGCAACATTGAATCGCGAATGCTGCCCATGGCAGTGTTAGGACCAACTCCCACCACAACAGCTCTTGCCCTACCAGCAACCATAACCGTACCCTGCCAGTCAAAATAAACTCATATAAATATATTTTATAAAAAAGTGTTTAAAAAAGAAACAATCTCAAATGGCACAAGGCTTCCCCCCCAGACTACAAGAACGGTGTCCTTTACTCATGTCTATTTAAATATTCAAAACCAGGATGTATAGAAACAAACGACACACTAATGCAAATTGCTGAAGACAGAACTATCAATGTAGCTATCCATCATGTTTAATGTGTCAAATAGTAGTTCAAGTCAATTTTACTTTTAAGTAGAAATTTACAAATATTAGAATATTTTGGACTACTCTTATGCATAAGAATATATTGGACTAATGCTATGTGTTGGAAAGCTGCCTTAACTGCGCTCACCCCTAGCCCACCTAAGTTGCAGCCTCTTTGGGGACTGCCTTAATTGCAGCCTCAAAGGTGGTGACTATTCCGGGGTACAATGCCGACTCGCAGCCATCGGCAAGATTCGTCTCTTGTGTGTGCCAAACATGGGATCTTGATTTAGTCCCACATTGACTAGAGATATGGCTTAAACACAGCTTATAAAGCTTGGACAATCCTCACCTTACAAGCTGATTTTGTAAGGTTGAGTTAGGTCCCAAACCCAAATTCTAAGACTATGCATAATCGTTCTATCTTTTTTATTAACAATAATTAAGTTTAACTTTTTTAGAAATGAACTTTATGGTTGTGTTTTTATCATATGTTGAATTTCATCCATTTTTATAAAAGTTTAATTTAAATCATTTCTATACTGCTATAACAATTAACAAGTTTTTTCCAAAATAAGTGACTAGCAATATTTATTGAACTAAAAGATGATGGATTCTCAAATTACTAATGTTGTTAAATAGCCTTAAAAGCAAAATTGTTATAAGGTCTTCAATATATAAAAAAAATTAAAGGTTCATATTTTTACATGATTTAAAAATTACATATTAATTAAATTTAAATATTGACTGTCAAGGGAGTCTAGCTCAATTGGTTGAGCAGAGTGCGTGAGTTATTGTAAACCCCCTAACATTGTCTCCGATTTCCACATATCAAAAAAATATTGACCAACATCCTTTAATTGCATGTAAATTTGAATGACCACTGTATGAATATAATGATTATTACATGTATAAAAGTTTCACTTATAGTAGTCTTCAAGAGGATAAACAAAAACAATCATGTGAAAGTTATAAGTTTGTGAGCATGTTTAGTTCTGTGTGTTTGTCAGCATGTGTATCAATTTTAAGCAACAGCCATTGATCTTAAAAATCAGAAATATTGAACCAATTCAATCAGCACCAAGTGAGAACATATGCTACAGAAAAATTCATGTCAAAATCCTCTCAAGAATCAAATTGCATATAAATTTAGTTCAATAACTTAAATAAACCCATCTTTGTCATGGACCATCAAGCCTCAACCAACCAAAACTAATAGCTGAAATGTTTAATTAAAAGTTAGATTGGTAGTTTGGTACAGTTAAACAACTCTTAACTTTTTGGTGATTAAAAAGATTTATTAACAAGTAACACCGAACCAAATTTTCTACATAAACAATAAATTTTTCAATAGTAGACTTTAGAGTTTAGATAAGTGCCAGTGTGCCACTACCTCAAACATAATTACAAATTCGACTTAAGATAATCCAAACCATTAGTAGTCTTAAATACAATTTTAAACCTTATTAGCCACATGCTGGTTCAACAAAGGATGCAAGTTTCATACCGAGAACAGAATATTTGTTTTGTCTTGGTATACAGCATTTGTTGTTGTGGTTGTTTTAAGCTCTTTCTCCACGGAGCTGCTCTCACCTACAATCGGCAAAAAGAATTTGATCACATTTTAAACCAGAGATGTTTGATGATATATATATATAGCTATCGCCTATGTGTGCAATAAACAATTGATACACATATACAGGTATGTAGGATTGAAAACAAATCACTTGATACACTCGTACACATAAGTTTTTTTTTTTTATCAGCAAAGATAATATATATATATATAAAAGATATAGATGAGTACAAGTAGTACTGAATAAGAAACCTCGTACACATAAGTTTTGTTAAACAGACATGGCCTATTTCCCAAACACAAGGTGTGAGCTTGACATATTTACCTAACAAGGCCTTTTGAAAGTATGGTTAGGCCTGAAAGCCTATTTTAAAGGCTTACTTTCCAATGGGGCCTTAATTAGGCTAAAAGGCATCTTTAAGTAGTCTAATGAGTAGCAATAGTAGTAGTAATATATATTATATAGTATATAATTTAATTAAATTGGACAACCCATCCAGCCTAAAACTAAAAGGCCTTTAAGCTAACAAGGATTCTAAAATAGTCTTGGCCAAATTTGTATTACAAACAGAAAAGGGAACCAACACCAAAAGGAATCAGGCAGGTCCCTAACAAACTGACTAGCCTGTTCCCTCCTGCACATACATGTAGCAGTATCAAAATATAGAATTAAGCAAAAGCATATACTAGAGAGAATATAGTGAAAAGGAATCGAGGCCTAGTACTATTGTTGGCCTCGTGTTTTATTATTTGTAGTTTGGGCTTGGGCCCATGAATAGCTACGGTGCTTAAGGTTTCAAAGCCTATATATTTCCTTGTAATCTGAGTGCAATTGTACAAGTGTGTGAGGGAATATAGTGAAAAGCTGGACGTAGCCCACATTGGGTGAACCAGGGTAAACTCTGTGTGTTGTTTTCTTTTTCCCTTTTCTCTCTTCTCAATTGTTGTGATTGCACAGTACCCAATACTCTTATGGATAGGTAGACCAAATCCAAACAAATCAACTACATAAGTAATACCTAAATTGTCAACATGAGCGCGTATGTGCTACATTTTCACACTTTTCAGACTATCACAAGTGCAGTGATTCCCAGGTGGAAACATTCAATAGTTCCATTTACAGTACAAAATATGTGCAGCAGGATTACCTGTAAGAATAGCTTGATCAACCCGCACTTGATTGCTTAGCATTTCAATCATCCTCATATCAGCAGGAATTTTGCACCCCACTATTTAATTTACAACCAGAACAAAGTCAACATTCAGCCTTCCAGGATTAAATACTCAACTTAACCAGTTTGCTTTTAGGCACTGCATAATCTCATAATCAGCTTACCAGAAACTTCCACAATATCCCCAGGAACAAGTTCAGTTGCAGGAAGTATGGAAAAACAACCTGCAAGAAATAGACTCTGCACACTTCAAAATTTGGACTATAACTTCAACAAGACAAGCTGTACCAATTCAATAGAAATCCCCACAGTATCATCAAGGCAGACAAAAGAAAAAAAACAAACAAAAAAATTAAAACACCCAAAATCATTAACTACTAGGGGGATCCCAGAATGGGCCCCATCTGAAGGAGGAAGGAGGTGGGAAATGGAAATGAAAAGCAGTTCAGGTGTTTGAAGTTTGAACCCACACTATCCTTGTTTGTTCTATACTCTCCAACAGAGCTATCCAAAGGGAACATTAAAACTACACTTAAGTTTTTTCAGTTTCTTCGTTTCCATTTTTTTTTCTCTCTTCTTTCCATAAAACATTAGGAGGTCTACTCAGAATATGGAGAACGGTTTAGATTTTTGGAAAATATAGACGCACAACAACAACAAATCGGTTAACTAATCATAAAGATTTGTCAACAAATCAACAATGGACACATAACCATAGAGTGCAGGAACAGGGCAAGCATGTTTTTGTAATTTATTTCCAAAGGAACAGAATAGGGAACTGGATCTAAACTAACTTGTTAATGAAGAAGACAGTTGCCATTAGCAAGATTGATTCTAACTGGATTCAACGAGTAATGATTTAGCAATATCACTTTATTTATTTATTTATTTATTATACAACAACAAAAAGCCTTATCCCATTAGGTGGTATCAGCTATATGGATCACATCACACAACACAATTTGGCTTAATTAAAGACCAAATATTCGAAAGATATGATTTATCATGAGATTTTTCTTACCAACTTCCTCATATGTCCTTCTAGCCCCTTTTCACAAGACTATATGCAATCTACTCTCAGCACTGGTGCTTCCAGTGGTCTTCTTTGTAGTGTCCAAACTACCTTAATTGATTTTATATCTTTCCTCAACTGATGCTGTGCCAATATCTTCTTGTATACAATAATTTCTATCATGTCCTTTCTTGTGTGACCAAATATATATATATTTCAGCATGCTTGCTTGAGCATCCAATACGGCAATACGAGCATCTCTGAGACTTTCATGTCAAATTCCAATTTTATGTGGAAGATACAATTCACTGCTTCAAGATTAACGTGTTTTTTTCTCAACTGACGCAAAACCAAACATGCATTTAACATTCACATTTATGTTACTTCTACCTTTTTTCTCTTGTTCCTTTAAAGCTCAACATTCACTACCATAGAGTATAGCCAGATATATAGGCAATATGATAAAACTTACTTTTGAGCTTGGTAAGTACTTTGTGATCACAAATAACCGCTAATTCCTTTCTCCATTTTAGTCATCCCGCTTGTATCCTATGTGTAACATCCTCATGAACTTCCTCAGCATTTTATAGTATTGACCCTAGATATTTAAACTTAGAAGCCTGCCGTATGCCATTTTCTTCCAGTTTTACTTTCAAGTCATATTTCTCTTGTCTCTTGTTAAAATTGCAATCATACACTCTATCTTACTCCTAATTAAGCGAAAAACTTTTGTTTCCAAAGTCTATCTTTAAAGCTCAAGTTTAATGTTTCCCTTGATTCCTCAATCAAAGCTATATCATCCACCATGTAATTAGGAATAATCTTTTGTATGTCTCTGGTAAACATATTCAAGACTAAATTAAACAAGAACTTAAGGTTGAGACTTGATGTAATCCTATCCTTAAAGTCCTTAATCTCGCCTCCTGAAGTTTACACTAATAGTTATATCATCATATAAATGTCTTGTATATACGCCATGAACACATTTCTTTTCCAAAGTCTTCCACAACACTTCTCTTGGCACACGATCATAATTTTTTTCCAAGTCAATTAAAAACCATATGTAAGTCTCTTTCTTTACTTCAGTATCTTTCCATAAACCCTTGTAAAATATATGTGGCTTTTGTTATAGACCTTCTGGCATGAAACCAAATTAATTCTTCACAATCCTCATCTCTTCTCTTGTTCTCTATACTCAATCACCCTTTCCCATAACTTCACAAAGTGGCTCATAAGTTTTATATCTTTGTAGTTTACAGAATTTTTTAATATCTCCCTTGTTTGTAAATACAAGAACCAAAGTGTTCTTCCTCTACTCATCTAATATTTTCTTAGATCCCAAAATCTCATCAAAAAGCTTAATGAGCTAAATGATGTCTTGTTCTCCCTCACACTTCCAAACATCAATAAGAATACCATCTGGACTAACAATTTTACTGTTATTCATCCTCTTAAGGTCTCCTTTACCTCCCTAATTCAAATTCTACTGCAGTAAGCCAAATTTTGTTTGTCCTCTTGGATTTCAAGTCCTTCCATATTACAATTCAATCCTTGTCCATCATTGAAATTGAAAAAGTTATAAAGTAATTCTACCATCTCTCTTTCATGTCTTAATCTATGACCAAGACTTTCCCTTGTTCATCCTTAATACATTTTACTTTATCCAAATCTCTTATTTTCCTTTCTCTATTTCTGGTAAGCTTGTATATCTTACGTGCTTCATTATTTTTCCTAAGATTTTTTATTATAAAAGAAGAAAATCATTCCAAAGCAAAAGAACCGAAGATACTCTCCTACCAAAAGAACACAAGCCCCAAGAAATTCAAGAAAGTAAAACTTGTCCATCTCTTCATATATTTCAAATAAATCCCTCAAAAATTGCAATCAGCGAAGAAAAATAAAAAAAGCTAAGAGGAGCACGTTGTCGGTTTGTCCCATATAAAAGGTAACAGTAATAAATTACCCTTAAAAAAACTTTGATCTTTTACTTAAATTACTGTTATGTGATTAGCTGATCCTATTATACAATGCAAACACAACTTCATGAGGGTAACTTAACTCATGTCCCTCTATCCAGGCCACCCCAAAAAAAGAAGCAGCAAAAAGACAAGACCAAGAGAACAGTAAAGCATATTACTACATAGTTCTTTTAGGGTTAAAAGCATATCATCAAGATAAGAAAACTTTTACCAAAACTACCACAATTAGCTTAGGTATATTGTAGAAACTTTTAATGAAATAAACTCCAAAATAGAAATTCTGGTTAGTTATTTACAAAAACAACACCAATTATCACCAAACATGTCAACCAATATAATGCATCAAACCACTATAGTACTACTCATGCTATACAAAGAATTAGACAAGTATAAAAGTTTGTTACCATTGCGCAAGACTGTTGCCACATCAGCTTGATAGGCACGTAGCTCCTAAGATAATATAAAAGAGAAAGGGATAGATAAAAGTGAGCTCAACTTGAAACAGCCAAAATAAAAGAATTCACAATAAAACTGACTTTCATGTAAAAAGTTTTGATTAGGCACATAGAGAATTTAACAAACAAATTAGAAACAAGAATGAACTATAGCCTTGAATTTAGGAAAATTCATCCAAAATCAGTGAAATGTGTTGTAGAGAAAATGAAATCCTTATCAGTAACATCTTGGAGCTCAAAATTTATCAGTGTTTCAAATTTACCTCAAGAGCTTTTTCAGCGTTTGTTTCTGTAATCACTCCAACCGCTGCATTTGCTGCCAATATCATCAGAATAACCTATGCACATAACAAATTTCTTTTTCTATCAAAAAAAACCAGTGCAAATAACAAAATTAATCTAGGATAATGTTACCAATTTGATAAGCCTCATTTAATAAATAGTATATAGAAAAATTCAGTACAATCTCTAGTTCAGAAGCATAATTTTACAAGGCACTTTTAGCCACTTGCCAAGAGTTTACCAGTTACATAAGAGGTCATGCAGCATTGTACAAGTGTAGTCCATCATAAATTGCAAAAGAACTCATTTAGCTCATAATGTACAGCTACTATTGAAAGGATACAGTTTCACATCATTATGTAAATTATTATTATTAAGGTATGAACCAATTTCTGGTATGAACCAATTAAAGAAATTGGTTCTTTACCCAATATAACTGTTCACAAAAATATCAAACACAACATATGAGCACAAATATATCTTACAGAAGGCTCCAGAAATGCCATCAAGCCTGTTTCTCCATTAATTAATGCCAGAATAAAAGATATAAGAGCAGCTGCAATTAGTATCTTTACAAGCAAATCATCAAATTGCTTCAAAACCATTTTCCAAAAAGGAACTCCTGCATATTAAATTTGTTAAGATTTAGTAACAAGTAACAATGAAAACTGATTGTATTTATTTGTTAAACGAAATAATTACAGTACAACAGAGGTAATAACAATGAACTAGAGCTAGAGCGGTGAATACCTCAATTAGCAATAGTATGAGATGAGGTTCATACCAGCTACACTATCATTAATAGGATTTTTTTAATGATCCTCAAACTACTCAGCATCCAATAAAATACAGTAAAGATAAAAACTCTTTTTTTTTTTACTATAACTTGCCAAAATAGACAAAATCAAATGCCAAACACTAACATTTCCATTTATCGTGTACAACAACAAACCATTTTGATGAAATATTATCAGTTCAGATCAAGATGTAACCATATAATTTGTACTTAACAATGAAAACCATTGAGTTGCCTTATCACATAATCAAACAAAATTTAAACTCAAAAGTATGAGGTACAAACTCCATATACTTACTTTGATCTTCAGCCAGCACTGTGTAGCAAACGTTCATGCAGTAAGAGAAGAAGAAAGAAATGTTAAAAGACAAATAAATAAATAAAAAAACACTTAAAACAAAACTGGTGAACAAAATATTAACAGTAAATTTATAGAAAGCCAAGTTCAGTAGTGTGATTTAGTTATCCTGAGTGCGATCAATTAAGACTAGCTTGTTACACCGTACACGAATGCAAATTCATTTCAATATAAAACCACATTCCTTGATGTCTCTTCTCTTGTCTACCTAAGTTCAATATCAGTGCATGGCCCTACAGAAGACATACCGTTTTTTCCATAAAGTCTAGCATGCTGTACTACCTGGAAAAGAACAGTGATTAAATCATTTGAAAACATTAACATCATAATCGGGCTTATAGAGAAAATACAAGTACCCATAGTAAGTAGTAACAAGGAAAAAAGGAAATTGAAGTACCTCGGCATCAGATAAACCCTTAGTCGGGTCCACTCCAAAGAAATCAAGGACCTAACAAAATTAACAACAATAATCATCGCTTTCTAGTGGAATCATCTAATATATAACTTGGCTCTAACAATCTACGTATGAACCGAATCGTAATTGTAAACAGAGAGAAGTCGATGCAGAATTTACTAATACTACTGCAAGAGGCATGCATGTGTGATGATAGTTTTTCAACATTATCATATTGCGTGACCACAATAACGCAGAAACGTCGAATTCGCATTGCGAACAGCTTGCGAGTTAGGATATCCGTATTTTCTTAAATTGAAAAATGAAGAATGCTTGGTTTGAGATTTGATGAATGAAAATAGTGAAGTTAGAATGAGATTTGGTGAATGTAGTAGCGGCAACGAAAATGGAGAAAAAGCAGTGGGAAATTACCTCGGGAATAGATCTGGCAAATGCGTCCTCCATGGAGGAAGGAAGAATTGGATCGGGAACGAGAGCCTCGAGGCTCAGGCTTTGCTTGAAGGTTCAGAAAGAAAGAGAACGGGAGCACGTGAGTTTCATTTCATGTCAATTGTCAGCAATGCCTCACAGTAACTTGGAGTGCCCTTATGTTATTGATACTCCTGATTTGATTTCGCAACCTCGATGAGATCCCAATTCACCAACTTCAAGTGGTCATGCGGGACAAGTGGACAACACAGCCGTTAGGATAAAGCAACATCCTTATTGGGCCTCATTCAGCCCATTTCTTTTGGGATTTACTGGGCTCGTTGGGCATCGCTATTATCACTACCAGAATTGCTATTGGCACTTCCAAGCCTTCACAAATGACCATTTTATTCTTCTAAGTTTTCCTACACTCCCAACTATTTTCCCTTCTTCTCTCACTTCTCCATAATTCCACTCCCATCATTTCCCTTCCTCACACTATTTTCTTCCCCTCTATTTTTAATCGTAATCAAATTAATTATGATACAAATTAATTCATATATTGATTAGATTACTTTTAATAAAGGTAATTGATATACTGATTAATTTGGTTGCATTTATAAATTGTAAATTCTATTCAATTAATTCAATTTTAATTAAAAAATATATCAATTACTTTTAAAAATGGTAAATTATATCATAATTAATTTTATTGCTTTATAAAAGGTAACTTGTAATTAAAATTAATTAAAAGGGGTGCAAAACAATACACAATAAAAACATGATTTTGTGTTTATTTTTACTAAATACACAACAACATTATATTTATATTGTATATTTTTACATCCCATTTTACACAATGGAAACATGATTCATTGTGTTGTTTGGGGGGGAGGGAATGCACAAAAAAATCATGAATTCTTTATTGAATAATACAAGAAAATCTTTATTATGTTCTGTATTTTTTTATACCCCTTTTACATAATAGAATCATGATTTTTTGTGTAGTGTGGGGGTAAAAGAAGACTTGCAATGGAAGCATGATTTTGGTGCATATAATAACGGAAATATGTTTATGTGAAAAGGGAAATTTTAGAAATAAAAAAGGCACCCATGTGGGTAGTTAAAATAAAAACTGTGTAGTGCAAATAGTAATTCCCTTATTAAATGCGAGGAACTGTTATTCTCGCCCCATGTTTTGTCAACTTCACCCCAATGGTCCAATTTGTTTCGTTTATCTTAATTAAATTCTTAATTCTTAACTTTTAAGTCTCCTCTTACTCCATACTCCTCGCTCTCCCCGTCCCATTCTCTTCTCTCCTATACACACACCCCTCACCCACGCTTGCCTCACATCTCAATATATACTTAAGAAATATTTGTAACATACTTTTTAACTCTCAATAATTGGTTAAAATATATTGAAAAATATAAAATTTAGTGTAATGAGTATTACTTGTGATTTGATGGTTTTTAATAAATTTTAATTAATATTAAAAGGTATGTCGAAAAGAAAAGAGTATGTTGTAAGACTCTCTTATAAATGCTTTTATCGAACTCTTTTTGCCTCTCTGACAACGTTTTGTTTTTATTTTTTTTCGTATGTGCTAACATGAAGAAAACTAGTTCATGTTATGTAAAATTTAAAAAAAATTGTATTCTGGAAAGACTTTTATGGGAGTATAAAATATATTTTTGGAAAGATATTTCTAGAATATACTAATTTTTTTATACTTTTCTCGAAAAGGTATTTCCATAATTATATTTTTATACTTTCATAAAGGCATTTTCAGAATTATGTTTTTATACTTCCTGAAAAATCAATTCATCATATTTCTAAAAGAAAAAAATATATTTTTATGAAAAAAAAGAAGACAAGACACTAACAATGAAAAATAGATTTACACAATTATTCAATTATAAGTCATATTATATATGATAAATTTATTGACTCTAATTTTATGAATGAAAGATTTTTTATCTTTATTAGACAAATGTTAACTTGGTTAAAATAATTTGTTAAAAAACATCATTAATATACTCTTATTATGATTTTGATTGCACTCCAATGTGATTTTTAACCAGGCTATTGGTTAGCAATATCCTAGATATAAATATAGGAGGTAAAAATTGTAGGACCAAAATCTACTTTAAACCGTTTTGTTGTGTTACACATTCCTATGGTCATATTTCAATACAATGTTTTGTTGTTTTCATTCTACATCTTTACATTCCACTATGTGGATAATGCCGAAAAGCAAGCAAGGTGGCAATAATTTGTTAACTGTAAGTCGCAAACGCCAATTTAGAATGGCCATCAAAAGAGAGACTAGTGCCAAAGCAAGGGTGTTGTCGGTTTCCCAACATCTAAGCTACTTTTCCGATAGATCCATGAGTTGGGTTTGAGTCTGAGGAGGATATATAACACTTGGAATAAAAGATTTGGTTGGATATTCTGTGAAAACAAAATTCAATAATTGTACGAGTGTTGTGTTGTGTATGGATGACACACTTTAGGTGGGTAGCTATCAGGTGGTGGTGGGGGTGCCTACTTTGGCAGAGAATGCAGCTTGAGTGTTGGTTTCATTTGGATACTTGTCTATTTTTGGTGTCAAGCAGCTTAGGTTACCATATTAACCCATCCAAAGTGGTTGAGAGCTAGGCTGGCAATAGCTGAACTTAATAAAGTAGGTCACCACTCCTTACTAGGCCTTTTTGGTTTCATATATGCTTGCTTCGTCGTTGTGAACTCAAACTTCCCTATCTCTTTAGTGGTGGTGCTTAGTTCTTTGGTTGGTGCATATCCTTTTACTGCATGTGTATTTGAATGACGTTTACAAAATTAATTTTAAATGAAATTGATTTTGAAGTAACTGGTTTGTAGTATTCAGTATATGTATATAATAATATTTCCAACACAAAAGCTACTTATAATGGGTTTGGAAACACATTAGACACTGTTGGATGTGGATCTCTAACGCAGCAACTAATAACGTGTTTGGAAACTTGTTAAGGATGGAGGAATCACATTTGAGATGTGTAAGTTATAACTATTAACTTTTGAAAATCATATCAGAAACGAGAAAACCACCTCCAAAACATGGGACAACACATGTGAACATTTATTTAAAATTATATTAACTGGTATTTCAATGTAATTCTGGATAATTCAACTATAAATCCTAACATGTGTGTGCATTGGTTAGTTTCCTGCTACCTTATATTCTAATTTAGCAACTTAATGCTTGTGTTCTCGATACCAGGGAAATAAATAAAAAAAAAAAAACAATTTATGACCATATTCAGGCATGCCTATCACTGATGGCATCCAAGAAAATGGAATCAGAAACCTTCTTCAGTTTCTTATATTCTCTTATGTTGTTCCAAACTGCATTGGCAGTGGCACAGTAGCAAATATTTAAAAAACAGTAAAATTACAACAAAAGGGATTTTCCTGTTTCTTTCTTTCTAGAAAAGAATCAAAGGAGTTCTCTTTGTCATTGAACAGCATCTACTTTGACATCCCCTAGACCTAGTCTTTCTTTCCACAGCATAAGCAAAAGCTACAGCTAAAATTTTCATTTCCCTCCTTCATCGAGACCACCTATCAGGAGATAAATGATGCAACAAATGAGACACATGTAACCTAATTATAGAAAGTACACAAACATAAAAACATAATGTACAAAACAATGGATCACCGGGTTCCTCTGAAGCTTGTTTTCCACCAAGAGAACGCTCAAAGAAACTGAAGTGCTTCTGGAATTTAGACTTTTTCTGCAGAAATTTACTAGTTTAGCTCAACACAACAAAATGTGCAACTGGCAATAAGCAAAATGTGATAGAAATATTAATATTTCATTTAATAATTAAACTAGAGGTGTACCTTTATTTTTGTTTCCGAGAAACATGGGGGAACATCCAGTGCATTTTCCACTGCTCCATTCCCTGAGAAACTGGCTTTCTTCTATTCAATTAAAAAAGAAAAAACCATCAGCCTCCCTAAAAAAATTGTTGCTAAGGAGAAATTATATACACAAATAGTTTATGCCAATGGAGACGACATTGCAATTGCATTTTGACTTGCCTTGGGACAGTTAAGAACAGGGGAACTGGCAGTGTCATCAAGAGGTGAAGGATGTTGATTGTTACCATATTCTTTGGCCTTCTTGTTGTTGTTCTTCTTCTTTTCTGATTCTTTGGTGTAATGAGAAGTAGAAGGATACCAATTTACACAGTAGTGTTGATCATCATCTTCATGGTAATGTGGAGGACCAGATGAAGCATCAGAGATCATGGACAAATCTTCTTCCTCTTCCTCCACTCTTGCTCCCTTTCCTTCATAGTCTTCTATCCCACCTCTCATCTGGAAATAACTTTCAGAGAGAGAGGAATGATCCAAGTAATGTGTCCAGCCAGACTCACCAGCACTATTGTATTGTGAACTTGATATATCCATTTAGCCCTTTTTCTTTGAGAGATTGCTAGGTACACTACACTCTAATATTGTGTGATCAAGGGAAAGAGTGTGTGTGGACTGTGGAGTAGTAAATAAAGGACCTATTTTTCTCTCTTTCTTTTCTCTCCTTCTTGTGCTTCTCAATGTGGTTCTTCTCAGTTTAAGTAGAAGAGGAGGAACACTAGAGAATGGAGAAAAAAATAATTCATTGACAAACAAAAAAGGGAGAGAGGGAGAAAGGGAGAGAGAGAGAAACAAACGAATCACTAGAATTTTAAACTGATTGTCTCTTTGCTCACTCCCTTCGCCTTCTTATTTTATCTTTATGCGAATGAATCAACACTGCCAGTTGGCTTTGTGTGCGTGTGTGTACTAAAATATCCATTAGTGTAGACTGTAGAACGAGAGTGTGTGTGAAAGAGAGGTTATTTGTGGCAGCATAACATTACCAATTACCATAGATAATAATAGGAGTAAGTGCTGTCCTTTCAAGTTAAAAAGTTAATATTAATTTGGTGTAGTCACTACTAATGATGCTTTAATGATTGGTCTTATGTTCCCGTTAATGGTTCACAAGTGTGTGCTTTGAAACAACCAACAAACTAATTTCTTCACCTTTGTCATTTTTTTAATGTTTTTACTGAACAGCAATTTGTCACAATCACCAACATACACCACATGTGTTTAGTAAATTAGTTTCTGCTGTGATGTTCTTTTGGTGTTCCGTTATCACATTAAGGGTTGTTTTGGCTTCTTCCACTTTTTTGTTGATAAATAATGGGGTGCTCAGAAAGTTTAGCCATATACGGAGATATGTAAGTAAAGGATTAAACACCACTCTTGGAGTTAGACAGAGCCATGTTTCATAAAGAGGAACCACTGGTAAGCACCGACTTGAATGTAATGCCAACAAAAAACAATTATGCTTACAGAAAAAAAAAAAAAAGAGACTGCTGGTTATTTTATGTAGAATATTCTCTTTAATGCTTAAATACCCTGCAGGGATGAACATGAAAGAGATTTTTACCAGACAAGCACAGGACTCACATGTTCATGTATGTTCTCATGGACTTTCTTTTTCAAATGCAAAAACGTTACTACACAACACTTAATTTCCTTAATAAATGTATGTATCTGGGAGGGGTTTTTTTTT
>PYAF01001757.1:2096128-2108695 GCA_007407185.1 Glycine tomentella
GGGGGGGGGGGGGGGGGGGGGGGGGGGGGGGGTTCAAATTAAATGCAGAAAGTGAAAAACAAGAACACAGTAGAAAATAATGTTATGCATCATGTTCATGATGAACATATCCAAGAGACTGGGGCAGGCACTGTACATTAATTAAGATATACCCCGCATGTGCACAATTTGCTTTTTGAGACAAAAACTTACCCTTCCCAAATGGTAGAAAATCCATATGGTACTTATAACACATGAAGGGCCCAGCATAATAGGCCAGCTCTTACTATATGTGTGATTTTGTACACAGAAAATAATGTCATATTTGGGAACCAGTGTGTGGCAGGTATCTGCCTAGCTTACTATATCATGCAATGTACGGATAGATACCAATTTAAACAGTAAAAAGTGAAAGAAAAAAAAATCGTGATTGACGTTGGAAACGTGGCAATGACAATAAATTTTGCTTTTCTATATTGGTTTTGGACTTATTTTTGAATAATCAATTGAGTGTAGTCACCCAGTGGCCCTTGCTCAATGCAAGAAGCTAGTGAATCTCTATTCATATATTTATTTATTTTATAAAAAAAAATGTTTAGTATGTAATGTGGACAAAGAAATGTGACTTTATGCAAAGATGTCCCACTCTTTTAATAGATTGTGTCCTTTTGCAAATTTCTGATGCATGCTACTCTGTTAAGCACCGGGATTATCAAACCGAAATATCTCCACATAGTCAACAAAACCATATTAAATAAACAACAACAGCATGCAAATTCACTTTTAGAATTTGGGGCTCCAAGGTTTATAGAATCAGAACGAGACAATGAGACAGAGTTACTTTATATCACATCCCCTTTTTCAACCTCCTTTTTCTGTTTTGTTTTTTTTATTTCTTTGGAGAGGACCCCGGAGGGCTGTGAATAGTGTGACCTACTGACCCGTGCTGTTTATATTTTTGCCAATAAACCGTGATGTTATTCTGTTTTTCTTGTGCTTCACTTTACATAATTATGCCATTAAATTCTAACTTTTATTCACTCTAGTAAATAAAAATATAATAAAAATTCTATAAAGTAAACAATGTTTTAGAAAATGAAAAAATATTTATTTATAACTAAGAATTAAAGATTCCCAAACTTACAATCTGAAGTGGAAGTTTACTTTTGTCGTTATAGCTCATGTGTGTGCGTTTACTTTTGTCGTTATAGCTCATATGTGTGTGTGTGCAAGTTTGTTTAGAAAAATCACTTTGGAAAAACCTTATGTTTAATTTAAGAATAAGGAATAAAAGTGTGTTTTGAAGTCTCCGATAAAAAACTATCTATATAAACTTATAAATTATGAGGACACGGGTTACATGCACTGTTCTACGGCACTATTATTTACTGAAAGAAAAAAGACACAAATATAGTAGCATGACGGAAAGAGTATAAAGATAAAAATATAAATTTTTATAAGAATTAAAACTAATATTTCAAAATATTTTGAAAAAACAAAAATATAATTTACCCGTTTACTTTATACAAGGAGAGTCAATCAAAAGTTAAGAGTATATAAAAATAATAATAGTTTTTGCCAAAATGTATTTTGAGGTTTTCTTAAATTTTTATTTAGTTGTGCAAGACCTACTCAAAATTCTAATATTTTTTACAATTTTATACCATTTTTGTACCCATTGTATACTTTATTTTTTAATTTTTCTTTCCTTTTAATCATCTTGTTGATTCTATCGTTTTCTCTCTTCTTTCTTCCTCTTTCTATTTCCGCACCTTATTATTATGCAGCAATAGTAGAACTGTGCATGTAACAGCTAGCATGGCTTTTCCAACCGCACGAGCATTGCTATTATAGTCACTTTTTAATTGCAAAGTCAAAGATCGCCGATTACGACGGTGCAAAGCACCGATATATTGCTTATACTAAGTCTTTCGAGATTCCCTACCCTTTTCTACCACCAACTTTCTTTACCTTTCACACCCGAGATGAATAATCTATAGCTTCAATTTCCCTCTACGTACCCTAAAAATAAAAATTGTGTTAAGAATTAAGAAGGATTAATATTGGTGACTATTCTGTAGGAATTTAAATTTTGTAGCTTCTAATAAAAGCCCACAGATGACATGATGATCTCAATATTTATGAAGACTGACGTTAAAAAAAGGTATGATAAGCCGCATACCCCAACGGCCCCCACAACATCAGCGGCCGGACACCAATGTGAGGATGTAAATTGGACTATAATCACAGTCTAGCAAACAAGAAATGGAGTTCCGTTGCCTCTTGCGAGGTGTCGAACCCGGGTCTTACCCCTGGTATCACTCCCTGTTTGCCAGCTGAGCTACGCCCACCGGCTATGAAGACTGACGTTAAAAAAAGGTATGATAAGCCGCATACCCCAACGGCCCCCACAACATCAGCGGCCGGACACCAATGTGAGGATGTAAATTGGACTATAATCACAGTCTAGCAAACAAGAAATGGAGTTCCGTTGCCTCTTGCGAGGTGTCGAACCCGGGTCTTACCCCTGGTATCACTCCCTGTTTGCCAGCTGAGCTACGCCCACCGGCTATGAAGACTGACGTTAAAGATTGAACGGCGAGGCATGGAAATCTAGTGTTGTTCACGACTTGACTTTACTTTACGGACATTAATTGGGAATGACATGCGCATCTACTACGAGCTCAAAGTGTGACAGAAACTATGACTGGTTCTTCGCCCTCCTGAAAGACGTGACTTAAGCCCAAAATGACAAAGTGCCAACTACCCTACGACCCAAATGAAACACGTGATTTTAACTGCCATGGTTTTGTTATTATTTGTCCTCTCATGACTCATCACTGTACTTTTTTCCTTCCAGGAATCTCAATCTATTATCTTTTATTTTCGATGATTTTGGAGGATCTCCTGTTAAATTAAAAAGTAATTTCTTAAAGTACTTAAACCTATTTAAGAAATTGATTTTTTTTAACAAATATTCTTCTACGTATAAGGATTAGACATAGAACCTTCCAATATTGTATGATTAAGAGATAATTATTTGTTAATTGTATCAAACCATGTTAGTGTTTTTTTTTGTTACATTTAATTTTCATTTTATATTATAAATTATGTTAACAATTAATGAGTTTTATATAAATTAAAGCATTGTAAAATAATTTTTAATTATAAAAATGATGTGTTGAGTAAAAATCACAATTTTCAACGGAACCTATATAAAGCAGGACAAAATTGTTAGGTACATAGTTAAATTTTTAAACATAAGATCATAATTCTAATTGTGCACTGTATGTGCGTTGAATATAAAATATTGGAAGAGAGCCAGAAATACTTCAACTTTGGAATAGATTAACATTTGGGAATATCCCTGATGATAACTCAAGGGGAAACCAAACAAAAAGTATTCCAAATATTGTCTTTAGTGCAATAATTGGTTGGATTTTTAATCCTCAGAGTTTTCAATCACAACACAAGCACGTTCCAAGTTCCCAAAAGATGAAAAAGAAATTAAAGAGAGGCCATGTAATTGGAGACAGAAGGAAATAGTAATTAGAATAGAAAATAGGGCGCATAGGAGGGAGAGAGCGTGTTTGAGCCTCAAAGCGGCGATCCTATTACAGCTGACCATGTTTTCCGGATGATATACCCGTGTGGTGTGATACAGATGCTATTTCTTATAATTTCATCCACACACATGGCAAAACCCACAAAGGACCCATGTGAATGTGATTATCCTATCTCGCAGTTTTCAAATGCTTACGAGCCTTCTCAATCATATTGCAATTTGCAAAAACAACACCTGTAATAGGGCTAGCCAATAGGTCATTGCCTACTAATGCTCTAGATTTCGGCACTACAAGGCTACATACAACTCTCCTTGTATTATTTTAGTTGTTAAGGTCTTGTTCGAGATAATTTCTTTTATTTTTAATTTTGAAATTTTTAAAAATTAAAATTAATTGAGTTTTGAACTTTGGTTTATTTTATTTTTTAAGTTTTAAAAATGATGTTACAAATTAAAGATAAATAAAATGAATTAATCGTTTTATCATATTTAGTTTTAATGTAAAATAATGACAGAGATAAAGGTAGTGAGATGGGAGTGACAACGGTGACGATGGTAATAATAGTGGCAGTGATAATGGTGGTAGGGATGGAATAGTGGCGGTGATAATGGTTGAGGTGATGAAATGGTGATGGTGATGGTAGTTGAAGTGAAATGTTGATGATTGTGTTTTAAAACCCAGACGAACCGAATTGGTCGGACTAGTTTGACCGCAACCCAGAGGTCTTGTTTGGTCGAGTTGCATACCAAATTGACCATAAATTATATTGGTGACCCATTAATTTGGGTTGGGTTACGTCCAAGGGAGAAAATCCATTGGATCATGCGGGTCAATTAAGGTAGGATATAAAGTTATATTTTTTAAAAATGAAGATAGGATCATTCAAGTCAATTAGTGACCTATTGGTTCGACTACTGACTTAGTGACCTAGTGCCTTAACCGGGTCAATTACTGGTTCGATTTTAAAATTATGGGTGGTAGTGGAGTGGAATAGTGGCAAAGACAGCGATAATGATGATGGAGTCAGCAAAATAGGGAGGTATTAGTTGTGGAGTGGTTGTGGCAACGATGACGCTGGTGGTGATAGCGGTGATAGCAGTAGTGGAATGGTGGTGGTGCAGAACGACAACAATGATGATGGGATGGAATAGTGATAACGACAACGACAATGAAGATGACAAAATGATAAAAACGACAATGATGATAGTGGTGGTGGTGGTGTGATGGTGGAGGTGATAGTGGTGGTGGTGGAATGGTGACGGCAAAGACGACAAAGATGGTGCGGTGTCGACGATGATGGTGATTAAAATGTATTTTATAAAACTTAAAATTAAATTCACAAAACCTTTTTTTGTTAGTTTTGATGATGAATATAAAATTATTTTGAAAATAGTTAAAAACTAATTCAGCTTTTATGTTTATCGAACATGTTTTATTTTAAAAATTATATTTAAAAATTAAAAATTAAAAACTCATAACCATCCCAAACGAGATGTATATATTCAAATCATAACCAAGTTCGTGCCAGAATAGTGCAAGTGGCATAGGCAATGAATTTCTTACTTTTCTGTTTCATCATCAAGCATTTCCACATCATGTTAAGTAAATGGGATATGTAGAGATTACAGGGAAATGATATATAACTACTGTATTCAATGTGTATCAGTGTGATACAATAAGATATGTGATGTGCCAAAAATACAAAGATATAATCCTTATTGGTAATAATAGACTCCTAATCCTCCTTTTTTAAAAATGTCAACTTTTAATCGTAATGAAATGGAAAATTTGATAGACAGTTTTGACTCTTTGGATTAAACATTTTAAAAGTGATAAAAAAAAGAGAAAAATGATAATTAATATGATTGATGATGATGTGATACAAATAAATGAGTATTTGCATGTTGGGATGTTTATAAATCATGATTAATCCTAACATATAATTAAGAGATAAGAAAACTAATTAATTATAAGAGATCATTTTCTATGTTACTATGTAGTAGTTAGGTACAAAATATCTACCAATTAAATATATGTTTAATTTTCATAAAAAAATTAGTTAATTATTTTTAGTGGGACAACTCTTTTTAATCACAAGACTAATAACTAGTTACATCTAGTTGAATATCCTCTTTCAAACATTTTTTTCTTTCTATTCTCATAATTCAGACTAGAGGTTATACTTAAGATATTTGAGTCTAGTTTCATTAAAACTAACATAACGTTGGTAATTATAAGAGATAATCTAAGATATTTTAGTATTCAAGAAATAGAGAAAAATATTATTGTTGGGGATAAATACCAATGTTCAGGCCTCAATCTATCATGTGATTAAATTTAGCTTTAATAAAGAATCATTTTTTTCATTGTTGTTTGATTAAACTAACTATTTCAAGGTCTTCTGTTAAAATTATAGAATTGTTATCGCTCTGGAGACATTAGATTGAAATTTAAGGGCTGAGGAGGAAGAAATGTTGATGTTTCTTCAATCTCACCAGGATACCAAACCTTGGAGAAATAAGAGGTTTGAAGAGTTTGAGAGGGGCAATATGGGCCAAAGTATAAGCCTTCTATTGTGAAACCAATATGAACGTTCCCAATAGGAATGGGAGCAGAAATAGGAGTTGGAGAATGATAGTGATAGTGGTTGTGGTTTGGAGCGTGAGCTGGTTGGTGAGTAGGAGGATGACTTGGTGCCTTTATCAAAGGAACAGGAGCATGAGCTGGAGAATGATGGTGGTTGTGGTGGTGATATCCTAATTGACCATATTTGTAATATCTTACGACAGGCCTCCACCATTATCTCTTGTGAATGATTAGTCTTTTAGCATTAGGGACATGATGGAAAAGATTGTGTTATTGTTCTAGTCTACCTTTCCAAAATCTTGGAATGATTCCATCTTCTTGTTGCCATTGTTGTTCCACAATTTGGCAAAACACATACTCCATGATTCCTTCTTGTTTCATAAACCTTCTCTGCTTCAATATCTAAGTACGTAATTTTAAGAATTTTATTTTTTTATGTAGTATATTTTAAGTACAAAATAGATTTGCCTTTAAAAAAAAGTACAAAATAGGTCTATTTATTCTGCTGTATATGTTATGAACACCAATTTTAACTATCAATTTGAGATTTTTTTTATTATAGTCTAATGCGAGGTTTTTTATTTCTCATCTTAAGGAATCAAACACAACATGCGACTCTGTAAGCATTGAGCACTGAGCAGTAAGCACAAAGGACAGAAATTAATTTCTATATGAAAGATTGGTCAACAGTCAACGCGCCTGCTATATCATGTACAACACAATAGTTTTTCATCATGCAAACCAATCCACCACCAAGTTAGCAGCATTAATCTGTTAATCTAGTTCAAGCCTATAGAGCAATCCAACGAAATGCATCAAGTGAAGCTCTTTTGAAAATTGATTAGACACTCAGGTCTTGCATGACTTGGATGGAGTCTGAAATTCTAATGAGAAGTGGCTAGGCCAAACACATATATCTCTGAAAGGAGAAAAGATCATCAACTAAATTGGTCAAGTGAAAATTTATTCTGCGAGACCCATCAACAAAACACTTGAATGGTATGTAAAATTTCACAAACTTGGGCTACCATGGCATAACCGTGACACTACCCTCAACCCCCCTTGGCTCTCTACCTTGGCTTGTAGTTGTATGATCATACATCCAACACAGCAAAGAACAATGTAGGGTATATTCTAGCTTCACTTTCCATCCAATTGATATCTTAGTTAATATTGATGAAGATTCACAATCAACCTAGCAACCTTGAGAATCTCTCCATCTTAGATAGATCAACCCATCATGATAGTGTGTGTATGCCCCTGCCACAACCAAGATATGAAAGAGTTGGTGACTGTGGCCAGCAATGTCAAACTTGCCAGGCATCCACCTCTCTAGTATCCTTGTGACATAGATTAGTGCTCCCAAACCATAAAGAACTCCCATTAGTATCTCATAACCAGTAGTTTGCAAGGCCTCAGGTTGATACTTGTGCAGTATCAGCTTATGTATTATTGGTGCCACACCTGAAAATCCCATTAAAAAGAAGAGGGAAGCGCGGTACTTCCTGAACTCGGACTTTTGGAAAAATGGGAGAAGAGAGAAGACAATAGTAGTAATCCCCATTAGTGTTATGAAGCCCAAGTATAGGGAGCAAGAAAAGGGATTGCACATAAATGAGTAATACACAGGAGGGTAAAATGAAGTTGCAATCAATGCAGCAATCCCAGCATAGTCAATTCTGAGCATGATGTAGGAAAGGCGCTGTGAGTGGCAAGTAAGGAGGTGGCATGTGCTGCTGGCTAGCAAGCAGAACATGGCCCCACCTAAGAAGGCATAGAAAGGCCACCTTGTAATCGGTTGCATTAAGGAGGATACCATGTTCATGTCACCTTTCAAACCATTCTGTAACAATGTAACAACTGTGATAAGTTAAATTCCCCCAATCTAAATGAATATCAGTGGTGTATAATAACACATGCTTACTCTTTAAACTTACTTAAATACAAGGCATCTAACTCTTCTTATTTACTTTATAAGTAAATAGTTTATGCCTTGATAGTATGTAATATCATCCAACCACAAATCATCATGTATATTAAGTTTGTTGACTTTTACCATACCTTAAAAGTCATACTTATAATACTTACTTTATTGCCATTTTCATAAATTATATAAAAGAATGCAATGTTTTAAAGTGCATCAGCTTAAGAACAGATGAACAGAATCTTGCAGGAGATTCCATGAAGAAGAAGAGGAATTTACTCGGGAAAACTGCTCAGGCAAGCAATTGGTGAGAAGTTCCACAAGAGTCCAACCTGATAATGAGAAGTCCAAAGAATAAAGAGATTCACTCAAGTCATTTAATTTGAGAATCTCGGGCATGTTGGGCAGTGAGGCCAGGCATTTCAAGAGCTCTAAACGAATCATATTCAAATCAGCTTTCCCTATCATTTCAGACAAATGTTGAACAGAATTGAAATCCACAACCATTGGAGCTCTCGTAGCTGTGTATATGGTGAGAAAGAGAAAAAGGAAGAACCCAATCAAATGCCTGAAATAATGCCATTTACGTTAAGTAATGAAATGCAATTTAGACTAGTTAACTACGCAACTTTGATGTTGTTTCTTATAAAAGAGACATAAAAGTCATATATGTCATCATCATATATCAAGAGAAAATGTTCAAGCTGTAGCTCAAGTGATTGTGGTGCTGTTTTGCAATTAAACTTGAAGTTTCATCTCACTAATCTATGCTATCCTTTAATGTTGACATTTAATGCAAGTTACTAAGATGAAATTTCAATTGTAATTAGAAAATAACCCCACAAGCAACTAAAATACACCATTTGAGTTTTGGCCAGTTTGGAAAACTAGAATCAAAATATTGTTGTCAGGTAAACACAAATGAAATTAGAAGTTCAGAAAAATAGATCTTTTCATTAGAAGAAAACTCTATAACATAAGTACCTACTCCTCTTTTATTCTCCCTCCTTTGGTTAATTCCGCTGTGTGATAAAATACATTATCTTGTAGGATATCTTAGTAAGATTTGTTGGAAAGAAGACTATTGTGGCCAGTAGAAAAAATAAACCAAAAACAAGCTCAAATATGGACAACAAATATAAAATAGAAGTAACACTAAGTTAATTCACACTCTTAAAATGCAAGAAGTTTTCAAAACTAAAAAAGGCACCTCAAGTGGAAAAAATATGATATTAAAAGGGCATCAAGTTCATAAGATAATGAAGGAGATTTGTACTTGAAGACAAAGTACTTACGTCCAGACATTAAGTGTCTCGTTATGAATTGAGAAAATGCTAAGGAAGATCTGCTTCAATGGCCACTCTGCTCGATAATAACCCAATATAAATTCGTTGTCCCTCATGTAGGCTGGCAGTGAATTGTATTCTACAAGCTGATATTTTAATTTTCTCCATAGTCTTACTCCCTTCCGTAACTTTGAACTTGCTTTTTCATCTTCACCATCAACAAAATCATAAATTTTTTCGGGTGTAGCAATCAACCCATCATATGCACCACGTGTCATCTCTGCAATGTGGATACAAGGGAACATTTTCAAAATGTCAACTTCAAATCAAGAAACTAGATTGGATATAGAAACCACTTGCCAATGATCAAACACTAACTACTAGTTAACAACTTTTCATTCTTGAGAAAGTTAAGTCAGTTTATGAAGGCTCAAGAAATTCTTCACCCTAAAGTGAACCAAAACAGCAGACTAGTTTTTAAGTAAAAGGTGAAAAAAGAAAAGAAAAGAAAATTCAAAAGGCCAAAAATGCAGAAGCAGACAACAATGAAACACGGTGTCGATCAAATTGATACTCTTAATGTTCCATAGAATCAATGAGCTAACTTCGCTCCTTGGATCTTTGAGGAAACTAACTAATCTTCCACACAGATTTTAAGCATAAAACCTAAGTAGCCTCAAAATCATTGATACTGTGAATTTTATAATCAAAAGAAAAGGTTTAACGTGAATATTTGCTAGAAAGGCTAAAGCTAAAGTAGATAGTCCAGTCAAGTTTTTGGAGAATTTATGAGTCTAAAAGCAGTATTGGAACCTTGTAACCGAGTTGGCCAACTAGAAAATAGAAGCCTATGCTTTAATTTTTTTTTATTAAAAAAAGAATTAAATTATTAAATATCAAATTCACAATCATTCAGGACTCAGCCCATCTTTCCATCTTTCAATTCAAGTTCAAACACCTGTAATTGGATATTTTAGCTCTATTTCTTATATTTGGAAGAAAAAAAAAAGGGAAATAACGACATCTGACAGAGGCACGTTTGATTTGGAATTCATTAGCAACAAGAAAACTAGTGCCTTCTTGCACCATATGTTCAGAGATTGCCGATATTGGTCAAAGTTCTCACATGTAAATAAAATATCAAAATTACAACGTACGCAGTGCATCCAATATAAATCAGAACAAACAAATTGTATGAAATTTGGACTTGCCTGATATTTTAGTGGGACTAAAAAAAGATTACCCGAATAAAAAAATTGATATGCCGGGAAAAGGAAAGAGACAATATTGATAAGATGGTAACGGAAGATGGTGTCCCAGTCCCGGCATAGGACATTGCACCATACCAGCGGGTATTAAGAATGACATTGCATAAACCTCAATGTGACACCTAATACCTATTTCGTAGTTTCGCCAAGTTGCAACCTCAAATTGAGACAACTAAGAACCTTAAAAAAAACCGTTATTTGCCATTCATATACTAATGTGATCCCATATATTCTCTGGCAGAAAAGGTCAATCCTTTTTCTCTCTCTCTCAATTGGGTTCATCTATTCTAAAATGAGCACTAGCCTCTGATCTGATCCATGCGATGTGACCACATTCATGAAAACTAAGTAAATCACTTCTCTTCTCAATACAATAATGAATAATGTAATACTATCAAGGATATAATAAATAAATTATTCCCATTGTCCAACATTACTCAAATTAAACAATGTTATGGGAAATTACATATAAATTGTTTTGAGAGAAAAAAAAAAGTGATGAATTGGCTTAAAGGGTTAAAAATGAACATCTGTAATATAACCAAAGAAGCTGCTTAAAGGGCAGGGAAGAACTCATTGAGTCTACACGGTAATTTATAGAAATCAGCATTCCGACCATCAGCATTATATACACTGAACTTCTCCCACCACTGCAAACCAATGTCCTTACGGACTGCATCATCTTCACGTGAGAGTGTGATGTCCAAGATGAACGCAACCAACGCAGCCACTGTTGTATGCGACATGAAGATCACGCTAACGATATCGTTGAACTGCAAATTCATTGAAATCACAATCACTCACAGAGTCATGTATACCACCATCAAATTTGAACAACATCTAGGTACAGTTCTGCATTCGTGTTATTTTCAACGATCGATTTATGTTCAGATATCTCACCCATCCGTGATAATGCTTTACATGAAAATATTCTATGAAATATTGCGGTATGGAGATGCCGAGGAAGAATGAGAGACCCAACACGAATTTGGTTCTGAAACTGTTGAGGTTACAAAACTGTAGAAAATCAAGACCTGCAGAAGCTGCACATCCCAAGTTGCAAACTCTTGTCAAGTTCTATGGGTTGCCAAAGCTACAAAGACAGATGGTTAGAGAGAACTTACAGACATAGCCGAAGAATATACAGTTCATTGCTGCTATGATTGGCAAAGGTATAGAAGCTAAAACTGCTCCAAGTTTTCCTGGTTGAAGGGAAAGTGTGTAACATGAGATATCACTAATTAAAGAATAATAATAACATTTCATAGGCAACATTAGGATGGACAAAACTTAGATACAGTTCTTTAGGTCTTTAATTAGGTCTAATTGGAGAACAGCACCAACAGTATTTAAGGAATTCTATGTATGTTTCGCCCCATTGGGAAATTCCAGATTTATTAAAGGAAGATCGTTAAGTTTCACATATTACCAAAGATGTTAGTCTATCATACCAGCAATAGAGAAGAAAATCATAAAACCGGCTGATATTTGGATGACTCTTCGGCTTCCCGCCTTTGTCAATGCCAATAATCCAGCATTCTCCCTGAAACAAGAGCAATGCATATATGCAAAATTATGCAGATGGATAAAGAGGCTCAACTGCAACATGGTTCTTGGAGCAGGACTAGGTACTAACAAGAACTAGGATGGAAAAGAAAACTCTAATTTTTAGTATTTTTTACTAACATCATATTTTTTTAGTTTAAAGGTTTGTGTAGGGAATGTTAAAAACGAATGTTGTTCCACTCTTTCCTGCACAAATTTTATAGAAATGAAAAAGAAAAATGTTTCTTCAAATCAAACAAGCATGCCCTTAAATTGGTTGGACTTGAAATCATGAGTGATATCTGATATGTCAAGGCTCATCTACAAATACATTCAAGGGGGTTTAATGTTGAGCTAAACTTACACTGATGCCGTACATCCGGTTACAGAACCAACAAAGCCATTGACCAAAG
>PYAF01001757.1:2114755-2128593 GCA_007407185.1 Glycine tomentella
CAGAAAACAATGTGAAATTAATTTATGACTTTCAAATCATAAATATAAATATAAATTTATTTATGACAGTTTAATGATTTATACTATCATTTAATTATAAATCATTGTTATTATAACTTTTAATGTACTCATTGTAAAAGTCAACAAATTTATTATATATTGTGAATTATTGTGAATTATGATTAAACAATTATGTAAAATTATTTAATACTGTTGATGCTCAATTTTTTTAATTTATAACAAACTATCAACAATTATTAAATTATTTTATGTTCGAATCATTTTTCTTATATTTTTAATCATTAAGTTCATTAGGAGAAATAAATAAAATTTAATCAAGGATTATTTTTGTCAATGGTTAATAAAACCTTAATTTCCATATATTAACTACTTACATCCAATCAATTGGTTACTTTATTTTAAGTTTGAATCACTTTTTTTTTTACTAATTTATAACAAAAACGTCCCAGTTGAAAAACTGGTCCCGGTTTTACCCAGAGCAAGACTATCTTGGAATGCACCGGACTCTGCATATGTTCAACAATCAACAGAGTCGAAATAGAAAGTTGGTTGCATTCATCGTATATTTGGCTGATAAATTTGGTAGGTGGGAAATGACATTCGGGGATTACGATGTATGTATATGTATCAATATGAATACAAAGAGAGTTCATAGAAATTCAGTAGCACTGGCTTCTGAATCACATTCAGAATCGCATGCCATTAAGTCTCATTTGTAGTATCCACAACCTCACAGCAGCAGAAAACAAAAAGATGGATTTTCACACACCCCAAGTTCCCAACCACAAAAAAAGGGAATACCATATTTTTCAAGAGCATTATGGACTCCATAATGGTAAAGCAGGAGATATAGCATAAACACATGATACAGAAATATGGAACTTGAGGAAGGGAATATTCATTTGTCATAACTCAAGCATTTCATTTCATTTCATGTCTCAGCTGCAACCACTTCACCGTTGATTTTCTCTTGACCTGCACTCTTCTCATGGTCACCTTCAAGTTGGCTTAAATTGCCCTTCTCCTTGATCAGTTGGATGTGGTGGTGCTTGCAGTAAAGTTTGCCTTCGTGTGCAATGTAGTTGGAGGGACTAATAACACACCCTCCATGAGTGCATTTGAAACAACTCTTGTGATAAGGAGTTCCATTCACGGTAACCTACACCATTTCAAAATACTGATTTAGTTTGTGTAATATATAGAACTGAATATCCCTTTCTGAAGTAGAATGGAAATTTTAGCACTTTGCATCAAGGTTTTGGATTAGTGAAGGAGGTGCAATGGATGCTGTGCACTTATGAACAGTGTTATTAGATTCGGCTTGACCTGGTGGGTCGACCCAGAAACTGGTAACAGTTTGAGTTGCTTGTTGAATCAGATCTGCATACAATTTGGTATGATTCATACGATTACAACGGATCTGTACGTGATTAAGGACCTGTTTGGATGAGAAACATTTATTTTTAATTATAAAAAAATTTATCTTATTTTTATATATTTTTAGAAAAGCTTATTCAAAGAGGTCCACTCAAATGGTTCTCCACTTGCAATAAAATGGCCGAGTCTCATTCCCATGTGCTTTTCTATGCACAATTGTTACTTCCCTATGCTATTGTAAACTTTTCTCTTCCCTATACTATACCTATACTTCTGTACACACCCACGCTTCCCTATTTATTCTTTTTTATAACTCACCAGGTTTCTTTAATTTCATTGTGCTTTAAATTTAAATTTGGTCAATTTTAGTCAACAGCCCCACACATTCATTTAAATCATTTAACAAAAATATACAAAATCATCCCTTGGCTGGAGCTAGATTGAACCTGTAACCTTGAAGAATTTAGTTGCCATTATACCACTAAGCTATCACAACTACTTGGCAAATAAATGCGGGAATTAATATTTTATATATATATATATGTATAAATTTATATTTTTATTAATTATATGTCATACAAATTAACTAGTGATTTATTGGATCAACTTTTATCTAATGATTCAGGATCACGATCTAGTCAATAACTGATTTGAATTTAATAAATATGACAAAATTATGGTTGTGTTGTTACCTTTTCAGTGGGATACACTGTTTTCTGACAACCTGCACATTTATCTCTAGTTCCACCAAACATACTTGAGACTTTGGTTGCTGCTGGTTTCTGATTAAAAACAGCTCAAAAATTAAATAAATGTTAAGAGTATGGCAACATTTTTTAACACTCTCTACTATTGATTACAATTTATTTGAAACTACATAGTCATGAGTGGTACTCATCAACTAAGAATTGACAACCCAATTTTGTGATTTTGAATAAATTTCAATCAAAAACAAAAAATGTGTTAGGAAGAGTATGTTGCTAACATTGTGGATGCATGTGAGAGGGTGTGAGAACAATTGCTCCCACAAGATTCTTTTTTTATTTATATATGTGTAATAAAAAAAATGCTCCCACTAAAATATAGATATTTCCCCATAAGATAATTTTTTAAAAAATGAATGTATAAAATATAAAAAATAAAATAGAGAAAAAAAATTGATACTAAATTTATTATTTTAGCCTTTTAATTTTGAGGTTTAATTACTATTTTTGTTATCTAATTTATTTTTTAAGTTCAATTTGATAATTTAATTTAATTATTTGGTTTAATTTGGTTTCATGATTTTACATGACACTAATAATTATGTTTTTGGTCCTCGATAAATTAATAATTGTTTTGTCTTTAATAAATTTTTTTTACTTTGAGTCCCAAATAAAATAAAAAAAATATTTTGGTCATTGTTATTTTGTTTTAATCCTTTATATATATATATATATTTTTTTTTTTTCATTTTTGTTTCTATAATATATAGATAATTTATTATTAGTTCTAATCAAATACTTTTCAAATAAACTAATACAAAATGAACAAAATTTTATAAGACAAAAATGAAAAATAGATATATATTAGAAGGACTAAAACAAAATAAACAGAATTGAAAACGAAATTTTAGTTTTATTAGGGATTTAATACAATTTTTTTATTAAAGACCCTAAATAAGATTTATTAATTTATTAGGGACTAAAAATATATTAAGTTTTTTTAATCAAATTGAAATTATTTCTTACACTCACTGATAATTTTTTTGCATCCGTCACTAAAATTTCTCTAATGTTTTTTGTTGCGAATTATTAAGTATTTAGATTTAAGATTGGTTACCTCTTCCCCGGTTTTTTCTGGTTTAGCAATTTTTGGTGTCCCTAATAAGCCAAGAGAAAGTAAAGATAAGTGACCATTAGAAAAATATAGTGTTAATGAGGCTTTGAATATTAGGATTTTGATCCTTTGTTACCTTCGAAGCTTTTGTCAAGACTACCAGTTCTTTTGAAAAGTTGGTCAAAGTGTGGCCTGCAGTAAAGAACTCCTTCAAAAGAGTTATAGTTGCTAAGCTGCAATTAAAAGTACAATATTCAGCATCATCAATAGATTTGTTCTAAAAAATGCTATACGTAAATATTTTCATCTAAATATTTTGCTTTTTTTTGGATATTCGATTTAAATATCCATGATTAGATATTTGTTTACTGCTTCATATAATTCAGAGTGAGTAAACTTTATAAAAATTAAATCCAGTTACACACCTCAATACGCCAGAAGACAAAAAGGTACCAATATTATTTGCCATAGCCAGTTTTTGAAAAGTAACAGAACATATAGGATACAATATCAAGCAAAAACTAAAGATTGCCAAATCAATTTCAGTTTTAGTGGAAAAACAGTAAAAGGGAAAAATTATTGTATGGTTCAGATTTATGTTGTCCTAATCAATCTCTTCATTACATATATAATTACATTTTTTTATTTATGAAAAAAAAGTTAATAATGTATCACTTGTTAATTGGCCAAGACTGATCCCAGACCATACTGATAATTTCTCGTAAAAGGGAGGGGACAGAGTTAGATCCATCCACCTCACCAATCAAAAATAAATAAATAATTAAAAATGAGCACAAGTAGATAGTTTTGCCAATATAAATTTGGATAATTTGTGTTCTGAGGTATGATACATGTTTTTTCACTTTTTAATTTCACAAGCTGGCTTATTCGACAAAATGAAATCCAGGCGAGTTTTTGGAAAGAAAATTAAGAGATAGAAATTACAACAATATCAAGAACAGGTAAGGGTTCTGCCAGGAAGTGTCTTGGGATGAAAATGCTTAATTTAAAAACACAGAACAATGCATCAAGCCAAGTGCTAAAATTGATGCCACTCGTTTGTTCAGATGATCAACTAGAGACACCAGATCCAAGGACAGAAAGATCTGAACTAGAGTCAAACACTACATGACCATGAAGAGTTATCATTAAGAGATATAAGTTTGATTGGATGGTTAATAAAGAAGAAAAAGGTCACCGATTCAATCACTAGTTATAAAAAAAAAAATAATAATAATTAATATTTGTCGATTAAAAAATGAAGAATTATATGTAGATACAATTACAAATCCAAAGAGGGTATAAGAGAGAGAGAAACCTTGAGTGTTCCTTTGCAGTGGTGGCATCTGAAGCAAGCTTTATGGTACACTCGGTTATCTGCTGTCAACTTATCAACCAGATAAACTGTTTTGTCACAAGCCATGCACTTCTGAGTTGTTCCTGCAAATGCCATATTTTCCTTTTTTTTCCTACTCTCTCACCTTACCAAGGTGCAACCAAGGTATATGATCCCTTTGTGTGTGCTTTAAATAGAGTTATTATTTGTTAAGAGGAAGAACAGAACAATGAAGAGAGGAGATAAGGATAAAGGGGGTGGTGAAATGTGGGAGGCAGGAGACAAAAGTAGACACCCCAACAAATATACTGTCATTGACAGTCATTTTATCCAATATTTTAACCACCTAACTAACGTTTTCTCCTACAGTTTTTTAATGTCTTCAACTGTGAAGTTAAATGGCGTACAAACTAAAGGACAAGAAATAAAGCATAATAACATGTACGCAACAAAAAAATATGAAGTTTTAACTTTTTAGTCAAGTACAGATGACAGTAACTTCCAATTACGGTGGCAATAGTGGCATAGGGAAAAAGAAAAAAAAATTACAGTTTTTTTTCTTCCTAATTGCCTGGTACCATCATTATTAAATTTATATATTTATTAGTACTATTTTATTAAGATGGGAAGATGGAGAATCATAATGTCACATATAATGTAAAATAGGTGGAAACCATGACCCCATACCGACCGTAACTCACTGGCGTTTGACCTAAATCTTTTTGCAAAGTCCTTTCGATCTATTATTGTATCCTTGAACTAAATTATAGAATCACCAAAGTCTCCAACTAAGTACTTAATTAATTAATATAAAATAGAGTTAGTTTCTGTTAAATAAAATAGGTCTCTGATTATTAAATATACGTATTAGATTTGAAAGCCACTTTGTAATGTTGGGTCCGGTTCCATGGCACTGCATTGTTCAACATCTAGCTGGCTTGCTTTCATTCTCGAATCTCACTTTTCAAATGTTTTTCTTGAGTTACAAGGGATGGATTGCAATGCAACCCTCACCATTAACTGTATAGACACCTTGGCTTGGATTTTCATAAGTTGCACTACTTTTACGTTTACCATTGTCGAAGTAAAATATATTGGTGTGGGGATTTTATTAGTTTATGGAAATTAAAGTTCAGAGATCAACGTCAGGGTGTATAATTTAGCACAAAAAGTACCTACAATGATGGGGTTTGGTGTGTACAAGTGCAATGGTTATTGCAATCTTCAGTAGCACTTCAATTATGATGACAGCTTGGGTTTCATATGTTATTGTCCCACACTGTGCAACTTCACATTGTGCATCCAGGAGGTAAAATATCACCAATAAAACAGTTTAGTATTTTATATTTAAATAGAATGTTATAACTAATGATAAAAGAGGGCATTTGGTCTAGTGGTATGATTCTCGCTTTGGGTGCGAGAGGTCCCGAGTTCGATTCTCGGAATGCCCCTAATTTTTTGTCTTTTTATTTATTTGAGTTATTGGGCGTTACGCCTTTACCTAGTGCTAGTAGTACAGAGTAGAAGAGCGTTTTTCACTTTTTTTCATTTGGTTTTGCTACCCTAATAGACACGAGCACTATTTTAAAATCCGGACCGTCGTATCGGAGCACCATCGTTCCACCGGTGCCGTCGACCTCCAAGGCTCGAACCACCGTCCTTCCACTAAACCGCGCACTTGCACTCGTCGGCTCAAGCTGCCGCCTCAGCCGCCGCCAGTTAACAAGATATGGGCTCTACCTTAGTTTGTTGCTCTTCTTAGTAAGTTCTTAATCAGTGCGGTGGGTTTGATACTGTTTCCTTTGGGACAGCCATTTTTCGACCTTAACCGGTGCTCTTCTTAGTGATAGTAACTTAATATATGTGGTGACAGTGCATTGTGAGTTTGTGACCTCTGTAATTTGCTTGATTAAAATGTTTGAAGTTTTGGGTAATGTTTTGTGCTTGATTCTTAGTCTGAGATGAGTGTCTGATAACTGTGCATTGTGACCTCTCTAATTTGCTTTTTACTTCTTTATTCTGTTTATCCCATAGTCAGTATTCACAATTATTTACCTTCTTCCAATCTCTGTGCATTTTTGGTTTCTAAGATACTAATGAAAACTTCTTTTTTTGTGCATATTCTGAATTGTTATTGACCATCTTTTTCTTTTTTTGTTTCCTTAACTGTATGAGATGTTCACATTCTGATGTTTTAACTCATGGATGTCGTTAGGAAGTTTGAACTTGAAGAATAAGCTTATGGAATTATATTAATTTGAGATTTTTTTTTGGCTTTTTTTAAGACGGACAGAAAATTTTCATATTTTTTTAATACAAACAGAGAATTAGTGACCCATTGGTGTGACCACTGATCCAGTGCCTTGACTTGATTGGTTTTTAAGTCCACTGCTATTCCTTGTTCGTTTCATAGATAAGGTTATGGGTTGTTGACATTTGATTAACGATGTGGTTCTTTACGTTGTTGAATTCTGCAATTGGAGCCAAATCCCTCTCTCATCCTTAATTTCTGTTTTCAAATTTTTACTTTCAGTTCATTTCTACGAACGCTTCTCACTGATTGCCTTTGTATATACTCGATTTAACAGAATTGTACAGCTGAAATGTGAAAGATAAATTGGTTTAGTAATGGGGATTTAGCTTTGGCATTAGCATTCACCACTGATGGGTATGGGTGCTTTGGCAAATAGCTGTAAGGTGTTGGGAGTGCAGTGTGCACCACTTCGTTTTGTTCATTTTAATCATCACTATTGATTGTGAACGCCCTGTTGGATATGGGTTTTTGAGTTATAGGTGGTGTTTTTGTACACAATTTTCTTGATCAAGGATGAACAATTTGGATAACTTATTATTGTTGTCAGATAATTTAAAATAATTGTTAGGTTGGGTTTTACGTATGATGTTTGTTTGAGGTTTGCAGATAGACGAGATATATGTTCATCTTAATGGTTATGATTTCTGCTTCTGGTTATATAGTATAATGCAAAGTTATGCTGGTTTGTTTCTTTAGTTTTATCCTGTAGCGTCTTTTACTTGGTTGCACATAGATTGTTTGATAAATCGCCTGGCTATTTGGTACAATCAGTTGCTTAGATTCTGTGTTGTCCTTTTACAAGATTTAATTTTACTTATTTAAGTTTTCAATTTTTATTTTGTAGGGAAATTGCATTTGGTCATAAAGAAGGAAGGAAGATGGTGTTTGGGCAAGTAGTGGTTGGTCCTCCTAGCTCTGGCAAAACAACTTACTGCAATGGCATGTCTCAGTTGGCAAAAAAATCAAAATAATATTCTTTTAAATAAAAAATTACCAATTTGAGACTGTTTTGAAACTATTTATGTTTATGGGACAGTCAATCACACCCAAATTGGGCGTGACTGAATATGCCCAATTTAGGTGTGGCAGAGGAGGGTGTTATAATAACCTTGACTAAAAAAAAAAAAAATTCCCAAGCTAGGAGCGTGGGAACCACACCAGGAGCGTGGGAAGTGCTCCAGAAAATGGTTTTTTTCTGGAATCCCACGCCAGTAGCGTGGGAGCCACGCCAGGAGCGTGGGAGCCATGCCAGGAGCGTGGGAAGTGTTCCAGAAAGCCATTTTTTTCTGGAAACCCACGCCAGGAGCGTGGGAAGCCACGCCGATAGCGTGGGAGGGACGTCAGAGGCCTATAAAAGGCCATTTTACGCGATTTTTGGGGGAAAATCACTATTCCTCTTCTTCCCTGAACCTGGACCGCCATTAATGAGCATAGGAGCTTCATATCTCCATCATAAACCCATTAAACACCTCCTAATCACCTATAACCTTGACTAGAACCAATTATAAGCCAAATTTCAGCCTAATTTGTGAGAGTTGGTGAAAAAAACCCCATCCCTTGAGTTTTGAGAGAGAGTTGAGCTTAGAGAGAAAAAGAAGGCGATTTAAGGACGCAAGCGTCAGGAGAAAGGATTCTCCAGCCTTCCTCGACTGATTTAAAGTAAGAAACTTGCGTTTTAACCGTTTAATTATTGGGTGAATAGTAACCAATTGATTATAGGGCTGGAATTAGGCTTAGGTTCTTTAGAAAAGTGTAGTCAGGAGGTTGTTCTGAGTTATATGGCATGTGGAAACTGAAATTGTGATGAAGTTTGAGTTTGGCTCTGGGAAGGGAGAAGTGTGTGTGTATGAGCAATGTTATGGTCTGAATTAACTTAAGTACCTTTACAAAAGTTATTCCTAAGGCCAAATAATTGGTGAAAACGTGATTATATATGTGTTTTGGCTGAGTTGAACCAATGTGGGTTCTTGATTCTAGTACAGCTTTGAATTGAGCTGTATAGAGTTCTAAAGGAACTCTGATGTCGTGGTGAGACTGAGGCAGACCATTGAGGGTCAATGTAGCCGGACTAAGATAAACCTTAAGATAGAAGATTTTGAATTGGTTATGTGTGGAAGGGTGTTTCCTTCCATATAAACGGTTGAATGCCGTTTCTGATGGTTTGATTCATGCCTACTGTAGGGCGTGACGTGCATACTGCGGGTAGAGATCACCAAGAGACTAGGGGAGCTACTTCTGAGCTACGACCAGGTAAGCTCAGTGTTTTCAGGGATTATTTCCCTGCTTGTGTTTCACTGCACCCAACATGGGTGATTGTTTGATATGGCTGTAATCTGATGTTCTATGATATTGTGATGCTGAACATGTATTGAATACTAATGAGATGGTTTAATGATTGTTGGCAATTGAATGCTAGCTCAACCCTGAGATAGGGTGTGTGATTTGATTACTTTGAGATAGTGTAAATTATATTGCATATTATGATGATGCTGATTACACTAGTGTAGTGTATTATTGCATGGACTATGCTATGAGATAATTATGATGAGTGATTGTATGTAATCTGCTGGCTAGTAGACTGAAGAACTATGGACCCTTTGGGAACGTACCCACAGAGGTGGATGATCTCCCTTAGGATAATCCATAGGCGTTCATGTAAATCCTGAGTAGACGTACCCACACGTGGTGGATGATCCTATTCAGGTATTGGGCGGTAAGTCCTGAGTAGATGTACCCACAGTGGTGGATGATCCTATTCAGGTGCTTAGTGGAAAATCCTGAGGGAATGTACCCACAGAGGTGGATGATCTCTCTTAGGCACTATGTGTTGCTGTATATGTTATATTGAGGTTGTGACTTGATGTGATTTCCCTTTTGTTGTATGATGTACATATTTGCTATGATATGCTGGAAGGTGAATCAGGGGGAGGGAAACCTCTGAGAACCTTGAGTTTACTGGAATGATTATCTCACCCCTGCTTTGGGGCTCATGTGCAGGAACAGAGACAGGAGTGTCTGAGAAATCCCAAGGCAAGAGGCCTGAGTTAGGATAGTGTGAAGACAACCCTAGGTCTAGATGACTGGAGCTTGTTGGCTCCCATTTTGATTATTTTGGTTGTATTTGATACCCTGAGGGGTCATTTGTATAGTTTTGAAAAAATTGGCCTGTATATGACTGTAATTCACCATATATGTATAAAGTAATGTATATTATGACGGATTTATGCTTCCTTTACTGTTTATTTCCATGCATGCTGCGTTACTCTGATATTGTATAATGTTAATACGCCGGGTGCACACGGGGTGTTACAGGTGTCACGCCCAAATTGGGCGTATTCAGTCACGTCCAATTTGGACGTGATTGACGTGACTCAATTTATTTAAACCTCCTCTCCAAACCCATTGCTTCACACCTTACCTTCTAAATCTCCTATTATTCTATTGTTTATTTTGTTGATGGCAAGAAATGAGTTCAGGTGGTGAGTGTGCTCGTGTTGTGTTATTTTTTAATAGAAGGAAAGTTAAAGGGCGGCGGAGTGTTGTTTTTGAAGGGGGGAAAAGGCCTACACGTATCAAGCGAAATTCAACACTGGGTGAATTGCATGAGAAGATATGACAAAAATTAGGTCTGAAAGATAACCAATGTATCACTTTGCTGACGGCAAAGTTATGGCAACATGAACAATACATGTAGGTTCAGATAGATTTGGAGTCCAACAAACCTAACTCCATAATACATGTGTTTTTAGTAACGCGACATGTTTTTTATTAATGTTACTAAATGACTTGTTTTGGTAAATCTTACATGAAAAATAAAGTCCATTACACGAAAATGTTGTAATAAATGTATAACAATCAAATAAAGTCAATTACAAACAACAAATAATATAAACACTATGAATATATAGCTATGACTCTGGTGGCCACTGGTAATGACGCGCCTGACGATCAGGTAACCTCCATCTACCACGGGTCCAAGAAGGGTCTACCTGAGAAGGTTCTACATCTGCAGGTGGGTATGGAGTTGCCTACTCTGGCGATGATGATCGGGTATAATCAGGAGGTGGGGTGCCATGTGGTACATGTGATGGTCAATCCCCACAACCGCCTGGAGAATAATCAACCTGAGCGAGCAGGCGATCAATATCGTTAGGACTCCAATCTGCAGCAGGTACGTCATTACTGCTCTCAGAAGCAACAACCCCAACGTCCCCTAATGCCATGGATAAAGCAGTAGCGTAATATACAGGCTGTGTCTGGGAGTCTGTCGGTGGAGGATTATGACTCTGGGAGTTGAATCCCTCATACCCCATGTCCCCTTGCTGAGTAGCCTCATAATACATAGGTTGGCTGCCGTATGTAGAACCTATTAGTGGATGCCTAAATCAACCATTAGTGCGAGGCCTGGGAGCTCCTCTGAGCTCCAGAACATGGTGCATGGCTTTCCGCCGACGCTCTAGCCCATGTCCCTTCTGTCTACCACGGGGAACGTCCACATATACATGTGGGTCCTGCTGCGATGGGAGTGCATGTGGGCCTGCCTCCTCCAGACGACAGGTCTCTCTGAAGATAGAAATTATGCGACCAATCTCTTCATGCACCTAGTCGATGGTGTATCCCGGCTACTGCTCAGTGTCAGTCGCAAAGTACAACATCTCCAGGCCATCAATCTACAAATTACAAAACAAATACATTAGTCCAGACATTAAATCCATCATAATGAATATAAGTACACAAATTATAATTAAACAATACTTACACCACAAGCAGTCTTGGCAGCCCTCTTCGCCACGTATCGCTTCTCATTCTCCCTGAACCAAACCATGTACTCATGGTTTGGTGACAGCAACCCATTCAGTAGGGGGGCAGGTCGATGTGTCAGTCTCTAACCTCCCATCGCCGTATAAAGGGTCTCAGCTTACGGACCCAGTTATCATGTGGTTTATCTCGTAATAATAGGTCATGCACACCCTTCAGCTTCCTAGGCCTTCATGGGATTGGTTGATCCCTCCCAAATTGTCGCATGCATCTGTCCGGATGAGAATAGTCAACTGTGTGGAAGCATATAACGGGAGTACTAGTCATCCACAATAGTCGTTGTTGATCAAATGCACCAAGGAAGTGGTAGTCTATATATGGTTGTCAAATCACCTGCACAAAAGAATTAAACAGACAATTATGAAAGTACAACGACCAAAAATTGCAAATTATCCAAGTACAGCAACCAAAACTTATATAAATAACAATACGTACCCCATCCCGACTAAGGGAATCTAATATTAGCCGATACCAAAGAAGCTCGTGTGCTCGAAACCGACATAAAACATTAAACCTAATTTCAAAATAACTGACATTAGAATGCTTATAAGATTCATTAATACATACTTAATTACAGAAAATAATATCACATATCTGTGTCCATAATGTCACTCCGGCTGAGTAGGTTGAGGAATAGCTGGAGCAATGGGTGAGAATCTGAGTCATGCCAATATCTGAAGAAACAAGTGGCACCCACCAATGTCACTTCTCTGTGAATCTGTCCACTCACACATTTGTTTTGTCTACCCTGGCCATTAATACCATATTGAATTGTTGAAAAATTATGTTGTTTTTAATAGGTTCTGGTTACTCCATAAGACTAAAAGGATTAAAGACAGATTTAAAATTTTAGTGCTTCTTTCAACAGCTTTCTCTTTGATGGAGAAATACTAGTCTAAAATATGAAATAAATATTCATACACCTAGAGTTGGATTCTATGATTTCTCATTGGAGCGCTTCATTGGTTGTAAGCTAGTAGCAACTTATAATGACTAATGTGCAGCAAATGTTTATAAAAAAATGTGTCAATTGGGTGGTTAGTTCATTTGCCTTGCAATTTTTATGTGCTAGGATCCAATCTGTCCAGATGTTGCCATATGCCTATGTGGGTGAATGAATCAAATTCCCTGGTTGATGTTATTATTCTTTCTGAGTACATTTTGAATGTTACCCAGCTTCAGTTTTAAGTAAAATGCTGGAAATGGTGGTTAAGGATGGTTTAAATGGGTCATATGGAAATTGTTTTGTCAGTATGCATCATAATTGACTCTTTCTTATTGATTACCTTCTTGTGTTCTCTAATTAATCCTTAAGATAGACATTCTTTTTATTATGAGTATTATTTATCATAATTATATTTTCAGAAAGCTCACAAAGGAATTATGTGACATTATTGAAAACTTCAGTCTTGTGAGTTTTTCAACCTTAGATATTCAGGTACACCAAGTATGCCCTGGTTTTTCATCTGTTTGTCAAAAGTTTGGAATCCTAAGTTGGAGTTTCTTTTTTCAGGACAAAAGAGAGTGTAGGGAATTTAGTGAAGCTGATAGACAAATGCAATGGGTACATATTTGTTGGGATGGAAGCAGGCGCAGTTGAATTTAGCAAGATTGGGATTATTATAGATATCCTTTTTTTTCTTTCTCATGTGTCTAATCTGATACCTCAGGATGATTTATTATAGAAAGTACCATTACTCACACTATTGCATGACACAACTACCATTGTTCATTGCTTTCTGTGCATATACTGTTTTTAACTGCTTCTTAGCAGGCCTCTAGTATCGACTGTGATGATGTTGTCGTACTTTATAAATTATATACACAGTCGTTGTGGACTCTGATTTAAATGCATTAATAGGCAGAAGTGACTGGCTTGGAGGATTCATGTAAAACCTCAGGAAAATGTTCTGGTAGGAAAAATTGTCCTGTTTTAAAAATCAGTTGTCCATGGGAGCAAGGTTGTTAAAATCGAGATTTTACCTAGGATCGGAAGGGGGGATGAAAGATCGTAAATCGGGGATCGTAGGATCGGATCGAGATCCTACTTTAGTACCTAAAATTTTTATATAGAATCTCTATGTATAAAAAATTAAATAAATAAAGAAACAAACCTAGATTCATATATAAATTTATAAGTCATAATATAATATA
>PYAF01001757.1:2154820-2175775 GCA_007407185.1 Glycine tomentella
TTAAAAAGTACAAGCAGTTTGGGTTCTAAGTTCTATGAGGAAGTATGGCATTTAATATAGTTAGTTTATATAATAAGAAATTAATAAATATTTTCCTCTTGGGGACCATGCAATTCTTGCCAACAGAACACTGACTCTAGTCCAGACAAGCCATTGCTTTCAAAGAAGCAACAACAAATATTTTCAGTGTAATCAGTACCGGGAATCCGGGATGACTCCCTGATTCACCTTGTGTTTTGTCAGTTGCCTTCTAGTTGATTTGTCATACAAATGGCTTCCTTTTCATCTTTCACCTTTATCATAATTTCATCTTCAAACACGATCACAAAGATTTGTCATATTTTAATTGTCTCTTTTCTTCCTAAATACTCCTTTTATCAAAGAAGGAAACGGACTAATGATTACATATATACACAATTTACACTCATTCTATGAAAGAGTGAAATTTAGAAGACAAAATGGGAAAAAAGAGAAAACAGGTAAAGGTCAACCATGGTTCATAATCGTATGAGTTGATGATACAAGATTAGAAGTATGTATATTTGTGCAGGACAGGAGATGAATAATGAACAAAAACACATATGTCTACTCAGTTTTGCATTTCCTTCATTTGATTTAGAACCACAAAAAAATAAATTAATTGGAAACTAAACATGTTGGCTTGACTAGTCCCTAACAGATTTCACAACTGACACCAGAAGTTGATGAACCACATATAAGGAAGAGTAGGGAAAGAAAATGGCCCACCAACTCTTCAACATACCTGATCTTGTTGATTAAACCAGCAAGAGTTCACACATTCATAATGACCACGTAATATCGTGTATGTGTTCCCAGACCACATGTCAAATGCCTGAACAGTCAAAAAGAAAGATAAGTGTACCTAATTTCTACATCTAATTTATAGTTAAAATAAATTAAAGGAAATACATACTTTCACAGATCTCATGCATGGAACAAAAACAAGGTTTGAATCTTGAGTGGTGGCTAGTTGAAGAGGTTTGTTTATTTGCAGACGAACTGTTTCAAAGTTCACAAGTGTATTGCAGCCAGATTCAACATCCCACAATCTCAATCTTGAATCAGACCCTGTGATACAGCATTGAATCAATTAGGGAGAGGAAGAATTTCGACACGAACAATATTTTGATGAATTTATTGAAAACAAGAAACAAGGATAAGGCTTTGTTGTTGTTCTTGCTATAAGAAACAAGTTTCATATGGAGTCCCATATAAAATGATTATTGCATAGATACTTCTTTCAATCCTATGATATAACAAGTAATGGAAAAACAACCTGCACTTAGTAGATACATGCCATCCTCTGTCGCTTTTAACCCTGTCACAGCACCATAATGAGCAGTCGCACGATCCTGAGAAGACAACATTCCCGGATGTAATCTCTGCTTCATTGGTCCCTTGAATGCAACTCTGCCAATTGGTTGTTGTCTGCTACCACTTCCATTAGCATGTTTCTTCTGAGCAGCACGCAATCTTGTACTTGAATCCTGTGAGTGATAAAGGCTTTGAGATTTATTATAACAAAACAAGCATAAAACTCACATAACACTACAAGTTGCTATTTCATCTACAAGATTAAAATGGTCATTACGTGACTAGCAATAACCATTTCTTAGATGCACTATTTGAAGATAACCTTAGTTATCATGGAGCGTTTGAGTATAGGTGGGCGTCTTCCAAGCTGAGTCCGAGATTGATCTAAAACTTGGAAACAGCCAGCACGTCTGATGTCCCAAAATCGTATGGCACCATCACATCCCCCAGTAACCAAGACCCATTCACTTGAATTAGACCATTCAACAGTCATTACTCCATCTGTCATCACACAAAATCCTTTTTTTAAGAAACAGACACACATCTCACTTTCTAGTATTTTACACAACATTAGATCTAAATTGTGAATCAATTAGCAGATAATACAATTTATACTTCACGCAAAAGCACAGGACCAAACAAATATGTCAGATTACATAATGGTAAACAAGAACAAGCATAGTACAGCTACACACCCCAGTAAGTAACCAATGATCCACTAAACTAACCTAATCTCCATATAGTGTGTGTCTGGATGGGCATTGGTAAAATTGATTTTGAATGGAATTGATTTTGGTTAAATTGATTTTGAAGTGATTTGATTTATGTTTGAATGTTTTTGTTATAAAATCAAGCTAGGAGTAAAATCTAGTACAAAATTTTGGATTGAAGATCCTCAGAAAGTTACTTCAAAATTCTTCTCTAACGTGAAACCAAACATGTGAAATTCTGGACCAGAATCAATTTTCCAACGTGAAACCAAACCCACACATAATGAACAAACTGAATAAATGAAACAGTATTGACATACATACCACGGTGACCGGACAAAGTGTGAGCAAAAGCCCCGGAAGCAATATCACAAAGGCGAACTTGGACATCCTCAGTGGCAGCAGCAATAAGCATGTGAGACGTTGACAAATTGGACATTGCAGCCCTATGAACCTTTCCAGGCATTTTGAAATTCACCACCACCTGCACAATCAAGTGTCAACTTTTAAATAATAATTACTAAAAAAATCAACAATGATCAATCTTATCCTAATCCTATGGACCTGGGTGGTATTGGTATCCCAAACATTAATGTGATGATCGTAAGAGCCAGTGACGAACAAGCCGGTGTCAATGGGATACCATATAGCTGTGGACACCGCATATTTATGGCCTTGCTGATGCTGCTTGTCAACGACAAATATGGAGCTGTGTTTCGATATGACGCCGCCGCCTTCGTAAACGGTGGGTCGTTGGACGTCGTACACTGCTACCGAGGCATCGGAGGCGGCGGATAGCAAATATCTTCCCTCTGTCGAATCAACCTGAAGGGAGTTTATGGCACCTTTGTGAGGTGAAACTATATCTTTGTGATTGGACAACTGGAGTTGCGAAATGCGATTGGATTTTATGCGGTTCGCGAAATGGTTTGCTTGCAATTTCCCAGCTTCCCTGTCTCTGATCCGCTTCCACACATGCGTATGCGTTTGCTTATGCATGTTCGGAGCATCTTTGATTTATTGATTGATTGATATCAACTCGATGCAACCCAATCACCACCCACCTCTCCTCCTCTCCTCACTCTCTGTCTCTTCTTACACTACTACTTTTCTCCCTCAACTGTTGAAATATGTTCAAGAGTCAAGTGGACTCCATCATTTGACGGCCCAATGGCCATTACTCTCTTTTAACCTCTTCAGGCCCATTTTCCCTTCTACTTTACACACCTAATGTTTTCTGATCCAATCACAATGGGATTTGGACATGTTTAATAACAAAGAATAGAGGGGAAATAGGAAGAAATGAGAGTTGTTTGGTAGACAGTAATAAAGGAAGAGAGAAATAAAAAAAGTTTTAGTCTTATTTACACTTTTTTTCAACCTCCTTGTGCAAAAATAAAAATAAAAATATACCTGTTATACAATTTGTGGTTGTTTTGTTTCTAGAGGTTAGGTCATGTTAAGAATTCAAGTTTAATTGGTTAAGTATTATAAATTTTCTCACTCTATTTTCAATTCTCACGTATCAAAGTATAAATAAAAAAATAGTGTTTATTAGCAATTTGAAACGGCTAACAAACATTTTTTATTTTTACTTTTATTTATATATGATATGATCCTTTTGACGCTATTGCAGGTTTTATAGCTTCTTAGATATTCTGTTTTTATTTCATGTATACCACGATAAAAATATGAAACAAATAACTAGTTTATTAAAACCAATAAAAATAATTAATTAGTTAATCTTAATTAATACCCCCATAGAATTAAACAGTTTAAATAGTAATTGTATTTAATAACATAATTCATAATTTAAGAAATATTTTTTTTTCACTAATAAATCGATGAATGTATCTATTTTGTGAAATACTTGTGTCTAATAAACTTCATAGTAAATTAAGAGTATAAAAAAAATATACAATTAACACATTTTTACCGTAAAATAGGCATTTAAAATTGATTCTATGTTTTTATAATTAGAGGAAGAAAAATGTATCTACTTCAATATCTACACATTTTTAAACTTTTAATTATTTTTAAACTAAAGAACAACCACACTCTTATGTAGTCTGAACTATTTCAGACTCTACAAATATAATAACATATTTCAAAGTCATTTAATAACTCTTTAAATCTTATGCATAACTTAAATAAAAATTTCGAACTATATGAAATCCGTTCTTAATAGTTATCTATTTGTCATTCATATTATAACATTATAAATCCCATGTCATGGGAATCTACTGTGCAATTGATAAAAGTAACAAGACCAAAGAGTATAAACACCGATCAAATATATGAATGTTGTACATGAAATGAAAGATCGAATCTCTAATTGAGACAACTATTGTAGTTCCTAGTCAAATTCATGCCTCCTCGTCAACCATACCGACAGCGTAGTGGCCGAAGTTTCTGCCCTGTTAATTTAACAAAAGAAGTCAAAGAGAAAAAAACTAAGCATCGGTACAGTATAGGCATGCGGATTAAAGAAAGGCCACAACATACCATATAATTGCGTAAATGAAAATTGGCAAAAATAAAAATAAACATAGGCGTAATTGCAAGAACAACCAACTTAGCACAAGACAACCATATGGCATTCAGAGACTAAGCTATGCGGGTGCAAACCCAGACACATGGTAAATTCTACCCATTAGTTTTTGCAGGAAAATTTGTCATAATTGTGTACATTTCAATTGTATTTAAGTAACCTATTGTCAAGTTAAGTATTTCAACGGGAAGTAAACGTTCTTTGATATGGTAAGAATGCCAACCTCAGATAATATCCGCTGCTTATTAAGTGATTGTGTCCTAGCCTTGTTCAAAACCGAATTTGGAGACTTAAACATTCTCTGCAGGTGGAGGGAATGGAGCAGATCAGCGCATGATAACAAATTGGTTGGGGGGGGTACGAAAGAAGAAAGTCATTTGCACAAAGTCAATAAAATTGGGCACAATTACGGACAGCTTACCTTTTCACCACCAGACATTCTGTGTTCGTTGGTATTAAGATACTTTCTCTTCGGTGAGAAACCAAAGACTTCATGTAAGAACTCATTTTCCTGTTTGCCAAGGGAGAAGAGGGAAAAAAAAGGGGTAAACATGACTTCAAGATTATACAATAACCAGAAGCATACCAAAGAAAAAGCAAGAGAAAGCCAACCTGCATATGCTTAATGAATCCTCCCCCAAGAAAATGCTTGATAAAATTCAACTGCAAAAATCTAGATGTCAAAATGCTGAAATGAAAAAAGAGATTTCTACCAGTATATAAAAGAGAAGCACACAAGAAAAACCTGTATCATTTCAGACCATGATGATGCCTGCAGGGAATCACCACCAATCTTCATTGAAATATCCGGGGAGTAACCATACTAGTATCACAAGGTAAGATCAGTACAGAAGCTTCAGCTTCATGAGCAATACATTTTTCATTCTCAAATAATAATAACAGTAGTGGTAAAAACAAACTACCTCAAAAAAATCCAAGATATCTCGAAACAAGTTCCTCTGACTATTAAGATCTTTCTTTGCAGAGCCTTTTCCACCAGCCTCTATAGAAAGATTTTTGCATTGATTTATCACCTTTCCTTTCAATCCTTGTAAAAATATGTAACTTTCAAGTGGTTTACTCCCTTCTTGCGTTGTATAACCTGTACTGTCTGACTCGGCAGAAAATTTGTCTATAACTCCAATTTCAAAAATTAGAGCCAGTGCTTCACCAGCAGCAATTCGTACAGACCTATCTTCCTTGTCTAGAAGACTAGATAAATAGGATATTGAACTGCATCAACAACAAAACAATAAGTTGGATCCCAGGCATTGCTACATGGAATACAATTTTCTATAATAAGGGTATATATTGTCACTGCAAATAAAACACAGATATAATTTAAATCTAAAATATCCTACCGGGACTATAATTCTACTCACGTCATAAGTACCATAAAATTACTAAAAAATAAGCAAATGAAATACCTAAACAATTCATGAAAAATAGTGGTAGAATGAACAAAATCAAAATAGCAGTAGGCATGATGGTTGGCAATTAGGATTGAAATTTTCTCAAGGGTTGAAAATTTAAATATCAAATTTTTTAGTTGTTACATATTAAACTTGTATGTCAAAATAAACAACTGTTTTAATTCAGATGTTTAAACCCAGAGTAGCTATAAAATATTTAAATTCAACTAATATATCCATTTTTCTTAATTAAAGATAGGTTGCACGTTTTGTACAGTCCATTTTTGTATTTCCCTCATGCAAAAATTATATGCAGGCTTTTCCTCCTCTCTTGGCTCTTTTATAAAATGACAAACAACAAAAGCATCAACAAGTTGGGAGTCTAGGCAGCGGTTGAAGGAGGGTTTCAAATAGAGCCACTATGCTACAGGGTTTGCCATTATGCAGCAATTTAGTGTAATGCTCATTGCGGACGAAATGGTGGCCACAGCGAACGGGATACCGGTGCTATCTTTTGATTCCAGAAATGGCCTCTGAACACTAACATTAGGGATTGTTTGGGGGGCTATTTTTGGGATTCCAAATTCTAAACAATACTTTGCTCAGAAAATCAATCAAAAAGCTGTCGTTTCTCACTTTATCTTGACCCAGCCCCCTCATTTTTGTGTATGATGTCTCTGGCAACTGAACTCTCTTCTTCGTTGATTGTTTATCTTTTATGGCTACTGGTTTCTAACTGGTAACAGGTTTCTCTGCCTCTGTTTTCTCTTCTACAGTGACTTGTTTGTGGTTTCTTTGGCAACTGGTTTCCGGTTTCTCTTCTCTCCGGTGACTGGGTCTGTTAGAGATTGCTGCCTCTGGTTCTCAGTCACAGCAACATGTAGGAAACTCACATTTGATTTTAGGTGGTATTTACTTGTATATATTTTTAAATTTTAAGACAGCTATGAGTTTTTATTTTTAATTGAATGTCATGAATTTTGAGTAATTTTTATCATTTTTGAGAATATATAAGTATATAGCATACATTATATAAACTAAATAAAAGAATTTAGAATAGCAGCTATCCCCCTATAATGTTTTTTGGGCCAGCTGCAAATCCCCCCCATCCCGGATTTAAAACACTGGGTTAAAGTGATTCAACATCATCTTATGAGCAAAATAATTTAGCTATCAGAAGCCTATAACAAGATGCATGAGTGTAGAATTAAATAAAAAATATATGCAAAATGATAGACTTCTTACTTTTGCCAATTTTTTGAATTTAGCTTCAAATTGCTCACAGTAGAGAGGAGGAAGGACCACGCAGACACCACATTGGCAATTAATGAAGCAGAAGGTTTGACAGCAACTACCTAAACATATGGGCAAAAAATTTATTGTCATTTCACTTAATTTAACACAACTATTATCAGAAACATACAAGAGCCAATCTTACTACGAAGTGATGATTAGAAAATAAAATAAAAATTAGTATATTTGAAACAGATACCTACATTGGGACCTAATTTGGGATTAATCACTCGCCACATTGTGTCCATTGATCGATCTGTTTCTTCTTGATCATTCCCTCCAACAAAAGTGATTATAGCCAAACACTCCAGTAACTATAAACATTAATGTCATTATTCAGTGTTAAAGACTGTAAAGAATAAGTTTGAATACAAGTATTTCCAACTCCTACTTACTGATGGTGTCTTTGAAACATCTATCCTAGATGTGAGAGATTCATCCAAAGGACGAATGGATTCCTCAAATATCTCACGGGAATTGTCACCGCATCCAACAGTCAAGGCCAAACAACCTAACAAATGAATGACATTAAAATATTCAATTAAATGGAGTCAATATGAAGCATGCACAAGTTAATCAAATTCTTACCAATGGCATGAGATGCCAAAGCTATCTCCTTAGCAGATGCCTTTTTGGATCCCTTTTTTATTGAAGCAAGACATTGATGTAGTAAGGTAGCAAATCTGATTAAAGAAAGCACCTCAAGGTTATGACAATAATGACTTTAGAGTGACAAATAAATATATGCGTGATTATATATAAATAGTAAGGTAAAATTGCAAGTTAATTTATAAATAGTGCCAGCAACAAAACCTTAAAAAGAAGGATCATAATTGGGAGTTTGGAACACATATCCAAGTTGATCTCATGTCGTGTTTAGCAAAGCAAACTAAAATAATTTATCTGTCTTTCGTAATAAAAACAAGAGTTAAACTGTCATATTTTTTTACACCGTCAACCAATTAAAATCACCTTTAAATGACTTTTAAGTAGTTATTATAAAAGTCAACAAATTATCTGACAAGTTATAATTGAATGATAATGTAAGCGAACTTTAATTAAATTCTAAAAATCAATAGCATAACAGAATCAAGTTAAAGAAAATAACGATAAAAGCTTACTTCTTCTCCACAAACTCATGCTGCATGTTGCTATTGAAAGCGTCAATGATCGATAACAAAGCTTTCTCCCTAGTGGAACCCCTTCATAAATTAAAAAAAAAAACATATAAGAAAACCCCTTTAGCTCCATCCTCCATGTCAATTCAATTTGAATAATGTTAACCAAATTACCTTTTCTCATCTAATGCATCGAGAGCTTGGTCGAGTAAGGAATCTTGAACAAATTGAACATCTTCAGGCCCGGACACCGACATCAAATCAGAACGAGCAGTTGACGACGAAGTCACGCTACTATCGTCATCGCTATCGAACATCGCAGCACTTTTACGTTGAGAATTACCTGAACGCAGCACACAAAAAAAAACAAATAATTAATGTTTAAATTAAGCAATCGGAAAATTCAATTGAGTTGGATCAATAATCGCGGAAACCCTAGGAACTGAGGAGCTTACGTTTTCCCATGGTAACGGTTTTGTTTGATTTGTTAGTTGGGCTAGTACGGTGTTTATGTTACAAAAAGGAATCAGAATTTGAGAAAGAGAGAGAAGAACAAGTATCGAGTATGCGTAGGGCGGAAACAGAATCGAAAGGTATCGGAATTAGGAAGGAAAAGAAAAACAGCGACGTCACTGGTTTTGAATCGGATGATGAACAAGCCATTAAATTTCTACGATGATCAGAAGAAATTCGAAGCTTCTCCCAAAGATAGGAATTGCTTGCGATTAAGATTGGGATTTCGTGTTTTATCTAAATAGATAGATAGATGGAACCCTTAAAAAATAAAACGCGGCTTTTTTTTGGACATAAATAAAAAGAGGCTTTGATTAGGTTTTATGAAGTCATTTTTAGTATTATTTATTGTGACAAAAATAAGGGAATTATTCTATCGGGTTGGTGGTGTGAATATGTGAATATTCGGTGGGTGTATGGTTGCGTGGCGCATTAGTAGCCGTTGATTTTATCAGTTTTGCCCCTATGACTGTGACACGTGGCTTTAATCTATCGCATTACTCGCTTCCGCGGCCGCGTGGAACACGTGACGTGATAATTTCATTAATTTGTCTTGTCTAGCTTGATTGCCTTGCCTTTTGGACCTTGAATTTGATGATTCGGCCTATACAATACTTCCTCTTCCTGAGTTTCACCAATTTTCTAGGAAGTACGTTTATGTAAGGAAAGACCATTCTTGGAATTGTTCAGAAGGTTTGGATAAAACCATTATTAGAATGTTTTAGACAAAATTGCTTGTTAGGAGCATCCTAACATGCTATTTTCTTCTTCTTTTTTTTTTTTTCTTAAAGCATGTTAGGAACATGGTAGAATATACTGATGAAAAATAATAATAATTAATACGGAGATACAAAATTATATTCCTTCTATACTCATATATAATTTAAAAAATCAATTAACATCATTGAATTTTTTAAATCTTAAGTAAAAAATAAAATTATTTATAAGATATCTTTCACTGAAATTTGTTATTATAATTTGTTACTATGAATTAAAAATCATTAAAAATAAAATCAAAATCAAATGAAAAATATTTTAAAAATAATAATATTAAATAAAATAAAATTAGTTAGATTTTCTTATATATAAGTCCAATATATAAAAAATCACTTTTTTTATAAAAAAAAAAAAGCATGCAATTCTTGTATGACGATAATACTTAAAGGTTATTAAATACTAATTTGAATTCGCAGTCAAAACTAGGAACTAGACGAAACAGCGATTTTGTTTGGTTAAACTTACCATCCATTGGCAGGCGGCGTAATGGTGGGATAAATTCTTAATTTCACTTTAAAGCTCCAGGCTCATTCTGGATAATTGTTTTAGAGAGTGTGTTTGTGTGTATAAATTTATTTAGTGGAACAATAAATTTATAATAATCTAACCGTAGATAAAAATCTCTTAATGAACTATTTAATCTTTTCATAATCCCACTCTCATTTAAATATTCGTAATTTATATATGATAATGATCATATTTTTACCTCTTAAAAAATGATCACATCTTTAATTCTCAATTGATAATATAAAAGATAATTAATTATAAATTGATATTAATCTACAACAAACATTTGTAAACATATAAAAAAAAAACTACTTATTTTTGTACAAAAGTAGTTAGACATGTGTTATTTAATACTATGTTTAAATGTTTAGAGCAAATTCAAACTTAAAGTACTCGTAGCTCTAGTTTAAATATCAGAACCGGTTTGGACAAAATATAGATAGCATATCATATAAGATGTCAGATATGGACCAAAAAAATTGCTATCAGAATATATAGTGTGTACTGTACGCCTTCTCTTATTGGGCTTTTTGCTCTCTGGTTTTGGGCCTCTTTGTATTTTCCCCGTTGGGTTGTCCAATACATTTTCCCTTGTGTTTTCCTCGTCAATTGGGTGCATGGGCATGCCTCTTGGAGCCTCTGGGTGATCCGTCCCTGATGCTTGTGGACATTCCACGTGGCAAAAGGAAAATGACTAAACAAGAAATTGGAGTGCTTGGCAATGGCAACGTAAGGAGCGGAACATGTGCTGTCCATGTCTATGAGGGAGGACTTGCGTTTGTGTTTTTGCCAATTGAGAATATGCATGTCATTTGGTTATTCATTTTTCATCAACAATTTAAATTAAGCACACATAGCCGCCGCAGAACATCTTCGCGCATCACGTCTTTAGGTAGGAGGAAAATTTTTAAGTATGTTTAAGTTTCAAATTGATGATTAGTCTCATGACCTACCAAAAAATCAATGTTAGTAGGGATATGTTGAAACCTCAACGGAACGATGGTTTAAATATAATTAAAATTACTCGTTTGATCCTTTAAACGGTTAAATAAATTCTCGTTTTATTTTGTTTATATTATTGTGATGATTTAGTGAAATGCATAAAATAACAAGATGTTATAATATTCAACATTTCTTTCAAACCATAAAAAAAAAAGAGTAAAAAGTTAAACAAAAATACGGGGGGGGTGACTTTTGATGACATATCAAACTCAACATAAAAAATAAAAAAAACTGTGCACACCTTAATTACATTTTCTCACTATATTATATATTTTGATTGAATGAAGAAAGTAACACTTGGGCGGAAAAAGAGTTGTAGCCTGCAGGTACAGAAATAATGATGGTGATACGGGTCCATGAATGATAACTAAATCATATGGTATGGGGTTTGCTCATCTTATCTGTGTTCAATAAGCCCTAAGCGTTTGGGAGGGATGCTGTTGTCACAAAGTTGTTGTTTTGTGGTGCTACAACACATGCAAACACGTTAAAATGTGAAGGCCCGGGTGTTGGATTTGGAGGGGGAAGTGATGGTGGTTGCAAAATAGGCATGTGAGCACACTGCCCGGTGGGTTTTGTTTTGGGAGTGGGAAATTTGAATAGCAAGAGAAAAGGAATAGTGACAGTCAAAGCATTGGCATTTGGGAATTATGAATATACCAAACTCCTATAGTATACTCTCCTCTCCTCTGAGTTCCCTATGAAAACATATACAAGGTAATTTGAACAGGCACTTTTGTTGAAAGAATCGGTATGGGAGTTAGTGGCTGTGGGGTTTGCGTGTCAGAAAATTTATAAGGCACCCACCACCACAACACAATCATCCCGCTTCTCCCTCCCCTCGCAGCCCTAAACAAAATACGTACACATACATCATTGAGTTTTACTTTTACCCCCTGCATCACAGCTCTTTCCCCCTTCAATTCGACATCCCTAATTCACCAAACTCCATATATGTACCTTCAATCTTAATTTACCCTCTATTATTTTTTATATTTTCTCTCCCCATGCTAATAATTTATTTTTGTGCAATAGTTTGGTGACATTATTATTGGTATTGTCATCAATGTAACTTAATTTGGGAGTATAAAATCAGTTGTAGGAACCACCCAGCGCGTGTGTATATAAATGTGTTAAACATTGAAGGAGAATTCTGCAGCTCATAACAATTTTACATGGATTGTATAGAATTGCCTTCTGTGAAGTATACTTACAATCTAGACAAAAAAAAAAATCAGCAATTACAGGAATAACTTCACTCTCTCCCTCCCTATATAAGGAACGTATAGACATAATACAACATATGCTTTTTTATGATCGTACGTACGTGTATAATTTAGAAAGTGATACAAATTAAAGTGATTATTGATTAGTGCATGCTTTTATCACCCTCTCGATCTCTTATAATTTGGTGAATCAATAGTGTGTGTTATAATTTGGTGAATCAATAGTGTGTGTATATATATATATCATTATCCGTTTTATTTTTTTATGAAACAGTACAACCAGTGTCATTGACCAGACAATGAGGGCAAATTAATGTGTATTTTCTGCATGGTGCAGCCTTCATCAGGACAGTAGTTCCAAATTGAGCTGTTTGTTCTGGGCTCCTGATCCTCTTTTTGTGCAGGGTTCAATATATGAATATCTACTCGAATTTTAAGTATGCTTCTGGAAAATAATTAATTTCAATAAAAGATGAGAATTATTTTATTGCACGGCATACATATTTAAATATAAAAAATTAGAAGAGTGGCATGTAGCCACTTCACATAATTTCCCTTCTGAGTTCTGTCTACTATGATTTCCCCACTTATTGTACATATAAGATATACGTCTGCTCATCTCTGCCTCATCATCAACCAGATAGCTACGTATATGATTAACTAAGCTATGCATGTAAGCCTTCAATTCTCTAGCTTAATTTCTAGAAATTCCCTACACCATTGCTTTTTTATCCACTAACATTAATTATTAATTTGTTAATTTTTATTAATAAAAATTCCAAATTTATGACCTCTTCTTCCTCAATTTTTTCCTCAAAGGTCGAACCAACCTTATAACTTATAACTCTTATTCCAAGCATCATTGTAGTCAAACGGCTTATCCTTTTACCGGGATCCCTTCTTGAGATCAATTAATTTACTCTGCCACCAATTAAAGAATATGATGAATTATTTAGTTTTTCTAATCAAAGGTTAGCTATATGTAGCATGAGATATTTGAAGAAAAAAAGGTGAAATGAATGGGCTGAAAAAGCGTAATAATTTAAATGAAATGAAAGGGAAAATAGGGTGGGCCAGGGAGGTAAGGTTGGGAAGTCGATATATGTTGCCCCATGGATCCGTACCTAACATTTCCTTTTATAAGGGTGACTTTACATACATGTCATGAGTCCCATGATATATATATGTCCCAAGAGTTTTGCGCCAGCCTTTCCTTTTCAATGCGTACGTAAATTTTCTCGGCTTCGCTATCCATCGATACTGCCACCATATCACCTCTATGCTCTGCCAGTGCGTGATCACTTCATATATAATATATCAGGCTAGGCATTGATATGACCTACTTGAATGTGATGTTGCTTCACTACTCGATATCTTCGCTAAATCATGATTTATGATTTCTATCATTCACTTTTTACTCGTTAACATCAAGTGTGACTTGACATCACATCATTTTTGTTAAATACTTCTTGGTATTGAAAAACAAAAATATATGGAACTTGGTTATATTTTTTTAAAAAAATATATGACATTCCAAATGTTTAAAATCAAATAATCAGGACATAATGTCTTTTATAATATGATTAATTAAGATTCAAATTTTGTTAGAAAAATATACATTTAGTGTTTATCATGTCTTGATCAAGATTTTCTTCAAACAATATACTTGTTAAAAAAATGAATAATTAGTAATTTAACTCCTTTTTTAACAAATTAATCAGCTATCACTAAGAAGGTCCACAAGGATAAAGAATTGTAATAAAAATTGGGACAATTAGAACAACCAGTCCTTGTTCTAATTAGGACAGTGAGAATAATTTGTACTAAAAATTAGACCTAAATCTATACAATTGGAATTAGAATTAGAAGAGAGATCAAAATCATGCATAAATTAAAGTAAGGAGAATAAAAGTATATGTCATTAATAATTTATGTCTTGTCCAACACTTGTCCAGCTAGGTTACTGGCAAATCTCTACTTATTGGAACAGTCTATCGACCAATGGAAACATGCTAAGTTATACACATTGCAAACACCTGTCCATATATATCCAGATCTCGGCAGGTGACCATCATTAAGGATTTTAATTATTCTTGTTGAGTATTGAATAAAAACGTACTATGTGGACTTTTAGACGTTGACTTATAGATTAGCATTCTTCATCGTAATATATGTCGAGCAGAAATTTGTTGACTAGTTAACGAAGTAAAGGTTTCGTGAATAGACTAATTAAATTTAATGTAGACAAATCTGTTTACACTTTAGACGGATTCAAAGAGTGAAGAGACCTTTAGCCGAAATTATCTTAATTACTATAAGGGCTAAAAACGATGAAATTTGATCATAAAACAAGGTTAATTAAGAAAAGCTAGGTTGGAGGGAGAAAAAAACCCCTATATAAAACATAGACTATAAGACAATAATGCTAGGCTATTATTCATAATACAAATGGGATAAGAATTCAGAAAGAATAATGCGCGTGACATATATATAATAGGACTTAACTGTCCCCTTCTCTGCTCTTTCAAGCTATTTTTGCCTTCCACAAGTTTCTTCAAAGACTTCAAACCCATCAGTTGCTTGTCTTAATTAGTCTTCACTTTCGCTCAAATTATTATAGTCCAAAATGCGACATCATTGAATTGTCCCGTTGATTAAGTATCTACATTCGTTGGTGAAATGATCCCTAGTGAGAGAGATTTGTGAACAACTAGAGATATATTATAAGAAGTTAATATTTGCACTACTTTAGGTGTTTTGGGGATCTTAGTTATTAAAAATAGTATATTTAGTATGTATTATAAAATTAAGTTGATGTAGCTTTTCGTAGCCAGGTACCTCACACTACGTGTGTGCATTCAGTAACGTTAATAAGTTATAATTATAAATTATTTTAAAATATATTAATGATGTACTTTACTAACCTATTTATACAAAAGAATAAGATAAGTATATATATATATATATATATATATATATACATATATACATATATATATATATATTCTAAAACAAAATTAGAATGTTACTATAAGCATTCCATATCAATATTAAAACTATAACAAATTATATTAATAAAAATATTGATATAAAATTCAATATGCCATTAATACACCATACTATTAATATATTGCACCGCACTATAAACAAATTTATAATCACCAAATTAACAGTCCCAATTCTATTATAATTCTAAATTTTAACATTTTTTATTTGCAATGTACAATTAAAACGTCAGTTTTTTAAAATAAATTACACGGACTTTCAGTGAAGTTTGTTCTTATTATACTCGAAAATCCTTGTTTTCTTATATTACTTTTAGTTTCGTTAAAGGGGTCGGTTAACCGTTTCTATGCTCAAGAGAGGAGGTCGATGTAACAAAAGTCCAAAAATTAAGAGATTTTCTGTATATGGTTTAAAAATAGAGAGGGATATTTAGTGTAATAATATAATTTACTTTTTTTCCAAATAGTTGCAATAACTCAATATATATATATACATATATATATATATATATATTATCCGCATATTTGGTAAAACATTTGTTATTGATGAATTCACGTTTAGCAGAAGCTATAAAGAGTAGTTTTTTGCATTTTTTTTTCTAATATGACTAGAAAAAAATTGAAAGGCTTGAGTTGGCATACACTATCTATGAGGTCGAGCTTGAGAGGCCAACGAGTTGAATGTAAAAGTACTATTTAATTTTGCTCACATATATACATGATATGCCTCCATTTTGGACTTATTTAGTTTCCAGCTGTTTATTTGAAAAAGAACAAAGAAAAGTAAAGGCACGTTAAATATTGCAGATAGACTTTATTGTCATTAACTGCAGAAAAAGCTTATCATATAACATAACATCAATGGATACCCAACCATCCTAGCTGTGTTGAAAATAAATAAATTGAAATAAAAAGGCATACTTTGAATTTATCGTTTTCTTTGCACTGCTTCCGGGCTGGGAACAAAATGCATGTGGATGTTGATAATTTCATTTTTGCGGTAAGCACTGGGAAAGAGACGAAGAGGGATAGCAACATTACATAGCATGAGCAGAGCGCAGTACGTTTTGCGCAGAGGGAGAAGACTTGCATAATTAAGTTTTGTAGTTAAGTGAACTAAGCCCCACTCACGGGGACACAAACTTATCTATCACATTGCACAAAGTTCGGTATTATGGGAATGCATGGACCATTCTCCCTGGTAGTTTCTCTTCAATAAATTATTCTTCCAACCTTGGTGTAACAATTTTAATTCATGGATCCAGTTGCATTACATACGCGATTCCTATAACATTTCTCTCAATGTCTTTAAGATACATGTGCATTTTTTTTCTTTTTACACACCAAGATACATAAAGACAATTTTAGTTGAGTCAAATTGTTAAAATAAAAGTGTGAAGTGAAATTTTGTATTAAATATAAATAAAAAAGTTAAACACTATATAAATAAAAATAAAAAAAGGTCCATAAATCCAAATAAAGTTTTAGATTAAACTACGATCACTTGTGTGATGACTAGTAATCTATTGGTGAAAAAAATTGATATTTAATCCTCCTCAATTTTTTAATTATTGGTATTAAAATTGATGGTTCAAATTTTTTAATGTTTACTTCCTCCAATGTGCACAAAACAAATAAAATTATTATAAACAATAAAGTGAATAGTATTTAGTTTTTCACATTAATATATATATATAAGAACGACAACATTGCAATGCTACAAATTAAAAGTTAATTAACTAATTTTTTGAAAATTAAATTTTATTATTTATAATAATCTTATCTAATTTGAGTATAATTATTTCAAATGAAAATATATGCCGTGTATACCAAAAAGTTAGTTAACTTGATCATATATTACTTCTCATTCACTACAATTCAAGCACTTAGAGTGCTATTTAGTAAAATAGAAATATTTTGCTTACAATAAATATATACCCAAAAATAATAAACGCAAAATCAAGTGATTAACTATATATAAATTGTAGCTGTCCTTTTGCTCAGTGCAAGTGCATGATACATTTGCCTCTTTGATGAAGACCAACCAAATTAAATATGAATTACTTTTGGTGGATGCGATATGAAAGTGGCAACTAAATATGGGATGTCAGTAGAGTAAATCGAATGCAGACACATGTTACACATTCATCAACCCAAGGTAAGGCGGGCAACATGGTACATTGATAAACCCAAGGTCTCTCTGTCTGTCAACGAATTCATATATTCCTTCTTCTATTATAATTTTCCTCTCAGATTATTTTATACATATTAAAAAAATTAATAAATAAATAAATAAAATAGTAATCTTATAATTATTAATTTATTTTTAATTTTTATTGTCTATATCAATAATATTATAAAAATATAAATTAAAAAATAATTAATATTACATGAAAAATTAAAATCACAATTATTATGATATGTAATTCTTTTTAGCAAAACATGTTACTTCCATTTCAAATGAAATGACTGATATTTAAAATTGTTTTACATAGATTAAAAAGATAAATATTCCAAAAAAATAACATTTATTAGGAGGATTATTTTACTAAAATGTCCTCATTCTCTTTTTCAGTTTCAATAAATATATTATTATGTCTTTCAAGAAAATTATATTTATTAGAAGATAAAGTTGGAATAAATATTTGAATATCTCGTTAAAAATTGAACATATAATTCAATTTGAGACATTTATTCAATATTAAAAGTATAATTATTTTGGTACGGAGGTCTTGCTAATTAATCCTCTAAGAATATAGATTAAAGAATTAAAAAATTTGAAAGATTATTTTAAAAACCATATGGAATCACATTTAAAAGTCTTTAAGAAATATAATTTTTTGCATTTCAATAAACACATTTTTTCTTATACTTTCTTAACTCGCACTAGTTAATTATAACTTGCATTTTAACACACAACGGGAGAAATAATTTGAAGCTTTTTTAACAAAACAATTTGTTCGCATTTTTAGAGCGGGATTAATTTTTATTTATGAAACTGAAGCTTTGTTTGGTATGCATAAAACGAAGGATGGACTAAGGAAGGAAGAAAAACTCTTAAAACTTTACTCCTTTATTTGTTTGGTTGAAAGAGACAAAAGAAGAAGAGATTGTTGCAGGGAATGGAAGGAAGAGTGTTTTATTTTAATACAATAACAAAAATATCCCTAGTTATATTATATTTCATCCTTCATTTGAATTATTTTTGTTATTTATATAACTTTTTTATTTTCTTCTCACTTTCTGCAAAATCAAATAAAAGGAAAAAATAATCCTTTCTTTCTTATAAAAACAATCTTAAAAGATCATCACATTTCTAATTTCTACTCCTTTTCCTTCCTTACTGTTTTTTTTCACTTTCTCTCTTAAACGAAATATACCATAAATTTTCCTCTTTATATGCATTTCTCTATAAACTTTATTTCCCTTTTTATTCAGCAAAGAAGCAAATATTAGTAAATATAAATCGTAGGCAGCAAACAGCTTTGTTGATATGATGTATTAGTTGGGCAAATAAAGTTCGTTTAGTTTCAAAACAAATTTCTTAACTATGTAATATGGGATTATATAGGAAGAAAATTTGCTCCAATTACCAAAATGACTACAATTTGTACTCTTGATGAATTACAATATTTTTAAAAATTAGAAAGAGATCACAACATATTGATCCAAACTTGTATTTACCCGCTCAAAAAGCAAGTTGAGTTGAACTAATTTTCAAAGTGAATTAAAAAATTTAACTCAATTTAATGTGTTTAGCAGGTTAAACATGTCAATTCAATTGATTCAATTCATTTTGCTATCGATATTAAGAATGTTTAATTGAAAGAGTGAAAACTTCACTCTATTTTTTTATGAATAATTAAAATTTTACCCTTTCAATTTCAATCATACTCAAGATTAAGAATGTTTAATTGAAAGAGTGAAAACTTCCCCCCGCTTAATATAGGTTTACCTGACATTACGGTAAATTTGTAGTACGGTGAGTACCACGGATGTGGCATGGAAACTTGTGTTAGGCACTGGACCGGGTTTTTTTATTTTATTTTTTTCGTTGGCTTCTTTCAATGAAGTCTTTGTTTTTATTTATTTTTTTCATAAGATTGATTAATGTAAAATATCTATCAAATTTTGTGATAATTAATTTCTGTCAAAAAATTTAACTGTCTATTTTTAATAAAATCTCTTTTTTCAAACACATTTTCCTTATTTATAATATTTAAATTTTACTTAAAAAATCAAATATAATATCATTCATACCAATAACTTATTAAAAGATTAAGAGTAATTTGTTTCTTATTTTAAAATGAATATCAGGGTGGTGGTGGTTTACCTGATATCGTTTTTATCTAAATATTTGTATTTTAATAATTAACAACTAACTTTTAGACTTGGTAAACTTTTGCTAGTCAATATTTAACAATATGTAACCTAATTGAAGTAAAAATAAACAATTTTTAATTTATAAGTTCTTGGATTTTATAATTTTACTTATTATAAATTTGCAAAAAAATAAATCGAATAATTAAAAATATGAATAAAAACTGTATAAATATAAACATATGTTTGTAAGTTATTTACGTACAAAAAGGGAGTAAAATATTCGTCATAAATTATTCAAGTTGGGATACCACGTGCCTAACAAAAACAAAAACAAAACTTCATTTTATTCTTTAAAAATATATTATTTATGAATTAAGTCACCCAAATACTAGTTTATCAATCCAGTCACTAAAACTTGAAATTCCTTCATACATTAGGTTTAACGTTATGATCGATTATTTTCTGTAAAAAATAAAACGTTATCAATTTTTTAAATTTGTTCCATAATGCTAAACTGACATATATATCATATACAACTCAATTAATTTGATTAAAATAGCACTCTCTGAATCGTATATACATCATTAGGGCATGTGTGTGAGTAACTTTGAGTTTTCTTTAACGTATGTGAAAAATATTAAAATAGTTCCGTAAATAAGATTTTAATTCATATAAATAAGCGTGTTTTAAGAAAAATTGCCCTCATCAATATTTGTTTGTTTGTCTCTATCAATATTTTTTCGTTTTAATTTTTTATATTATTTTTTCAGTTTTTATAAATATAAATATTGTATTTTTTTTATACAGATGTCTCACATATTAGACCGAAGAAGAGTTTTATTTTAACCTCTAATATTTTTTTTTTTTACAGGAACCTCCAATAATTATTTAGGAAGCATAGATTAAAGCTTATGATTATAATTACAACTAGTTGCTCACAAATATTGATTTTTTTTCCTTACTTGTAAGCCTTAACTTTGAAAGTTATGTATTTTTTCCGTAAAAAAAGTCATGTATTTTGAGGAGTTAATCCTTATTTTATAATAAACTAGTTGATTAAGAGTTTATATAATTTTCACTCTCTTTTATTTTTAAATAAAAAATGAATTTAAAAAATGAGACATGGAAAGCCTATGTTTTCAGTCCGGCATATAAGTATAAAAAAATATTTTTGGTGAATAAT
>PYAF01001757.1:2175875-2187814 GCA_007407185.1 Glycine tomentella
TGTCCATTAATATTTCATTATTAACATGATATATAGTTGAAATATATAAAAAAACATTCAATTATATTTTTATTGGTATTTAAATTTCATAAAATTTAATGGATATTTACCATATTCAATTTTATTTCCATAATATTAAATCAATAAAATTACAAATGACATAAATTTGTTTTTGTACTTATAACGATGCTAATCAATTTCTTGTATCAAATTATTCATAAACCTTCGTATATTTTAAACCATAAAAAATAGTCAGGTGAAACTAAAAAAAATATTTCACGAATTTGTTGATAAAAAATTTTATAATTTGGAAGACTAAAAATGACAAATCCCAAAATATAAGAGATTAAAAATACTTTTAAAAAACAACAAAGGAATAAATATTATTTTAAAAAACAAACGTGCTAAGTGGACAAATACTTTTAAAAAACAACCAGTTTTTAAAATAGATAACTATTTTCTGAAAAAGGTTAAATTAATATGCATATATTTGATATTTTTTAATTTTTTTAATTGAGTGATTCATTTTTGATCTTGTATTAGTTTTTTAATTGGCTATTCCTGTTTAACTATTGTTACAAAAAAAATTAATTATATGTGTCAATTGTGTGATATTACAGTAAGATTGTTGTAGGATGGAGTTTGGAGAGATTTATGAAAAAGTACTTGAGTCTAGTGGATTCATAAAGATGAAAATATTGATTGAAGAATCTAATTGATAATACTGAATTTAGAACTTGTAAATGTATGAATATTGACCTTACATTGAAAATGTGAATACTTATTACAAATTTACAAAGATGACAATATTATATTAAGGAACTAAGCAAGTTAGTGTAATTAATTTTCCATAACAATAATTAGACAGAAAAATTCAATTAAAAATTAAATATAAGTTGATGAATCTAATTAAAAAAAGTATTTTAGGAACAATAATTCATGAACTTACAAATAATTTTAACCTTTTGAAATTGATAAACAAACATAGCCTTATTTTCTCCATTAATTTTTGTTTGTAAGTTAAAAACAAAATCCTAAAATTCAAAGATTTATTAAATATCTTTATTTCACTATAATAAAATAAGAAAAAAAGTTATGTACTGACATTATATAATTGTTCAATCATAACTCATTATTTTAAAACAATTATCTTCAAATAATTCAAACAATAATTTATAATTATATGATAATATAAAATTATTTTATATAGTATACATATAAATATTAAACTCATAATAAATACTGTGTAAAAAAAGTTATTAGTTAAATAAAACATTTAAAGGTAGTTGCACTTTGTTTGACCATCATCTTTTGCTAGGATTATCTCAGTGTATGTATTTTAAAATTTTGGCTGAATCATAAGTACATGCGTATACTGTACGAAATTTGGCACTTCATGAGGCTGTTGCTATGGATGGATCTCACGGAACATCGAAAGTTCTTATGAATGGACAAGTTTTCTCATTTATTTGTTGAAACAGAAATGGCCATGTTTGACTGGTCAACCGATCATGGTCACGATTTCCGGACCCTCCGGCATGCCTATGTATTAAAAGCCCGGCCCGCTTCACAGACTTCTGGTTAATGAATGGCCCACTTACGGGTCCATCCGACCCGACCCGTTAATGGGATTTCTCGACGCGCCACAAAACTCGCGTGGCTGAGACAGTAGCACTCAAAACGCAAAGACTTTATGGGTCAAACTGAAATCAAAACTTCATCCTCCTCTACACTCACCCAACCCAACATCACAACTTGAACACCGAAACATAACAACACACTCACTCCCTCACTTCCTCGGAACTAAAATCTCTCCTTTTCTCACTAATCCAAGACAACATAATCATTGTTCCCAAACGGTAACCGCTACAACAGCTCTAAGATCTCCACCTAAACTCTTCATAGCCTATCTTCCTTAATTCTAAACTCTCCTTAGGTAAAGTGGCTTAATCACTCAATCTTATAAAACACTTCAGAGACGACTTTTTTCGCATTGTTGTTCAATTGGGTACCCGAATCTCTTTCCAACAAACTCTTTTTCTTCTTCTTTCAAATGGATGATCTTTCATCCAGCCTTCTGTGCCAAGAAAACGAAACGTGTTTGGAAGAAGGAGGTGAAGAATTAGAATACCCATTCGTTGGATCACAGCATGATTGTGGGGTTTCGGAGGATGAACATGTGGGAATTTTGATTGAGAGAGAGATCGTTCTTGGGTTCAAAAGGGATGAAACTATGGTGATTGGGGACTGGGTGAAACGTGCACGCATGGAAGCAATCAATTGGATTCTCAAAGTTAGTCCAACGACCCATTTTTTCTTGTACTTTCCATTGAGCTTCATTAATGAAACTGCAATAGGAAAATCGATCTTGATTTTTTGAATTTTTTTCCTTTTTAATTTTGTTGTTCATTAGACAAGAGCAACATTGGGTTTTCGCTTCGAAACGGCTTATTTGTCAGTCACATACTTCGATCGATTTCTTTTCAGACGGTCCATTGATGTAAGCCAAAATGTTATGTTAATCTTACAATTAATGCCAACATTGAATCTTTGATCACTCTTCAGTGATCTTAATTATTCCTTACTTACCCTTTTGGTTGAATGCCACGTTTTGTGCAGAGTGAAAAGAGTTGGGCAATTCGGTTGCTATCAATTGCATGCCTCTCTCTGGCTGCAAAGATGGAGGAGTGCATTGTGCCGGGGCTATCAGAGTTCAAATTGGATGATTATTCCTTTGAGGGAAAAGTGATTCAGAAAATGGAGCTTTTGGTGCTCAGCACATTGGAGTGGAAAATGGGAATCATCACTCCATTTGATTTCCTTTCCTATTTCATCAGAAAAATCTGCAAAGAATCCCCACCAAGTCCTATTTTTTCTAAGACCATGCAACTCATCTTCACCACAATGAAAGGTGAACCATGAGCACTGGAATTTCCTTTCAATCTTTTTTGTCTTTTAAATGAACTTTTTGACCAATTTTTTCAATGTGTACTATTTCCACATGCATTTAGCAATATTTGTCCCCTTGTGCAGAGGTCAATTTAATGGATCACAAACCATCAGTTATTGCTGCGGCAGCTACTTTGGTGGCAATGGATCAACAATTAACGATAGATGCGGTGGAGTTGAAGATGAGTTCAATTCCACAACATAGGCTTCTAGAATCTGTAAGTTCTGCGTTTTTTTTTTTTTTTTTAACTTAACCAAAACATATTTTAGCTAATATGATACTGTGAATTAATTTTAGCCTTTTTTTTTTTGTTTTTTTCTTCTGAATAGAAAGATGTATTTGAGTACTACAATCTAATTCAAAGATTATACGAAGAGAATACCAAAAGCGACACGCATACGCCAATTGAGATGACAGAGAGCTCCCGAGTTACTTCTTCTGCAGCAATGGCAAAGAGAAGAAGACTCACGTTCAGTGACGATGAAGGAAGTAGTCATGGGAAGGGACCGGGCTAGCAAAAAATCCAAAATTTTGAATTTTTTTAATGTCTAATTATTTTGTGAAGATTGTGTATTGATATTCTTGATTACTACTAGCACTAATCTCACCCAGAGATAGAGGGAGTAAAAAGTGAAACGCACGAGAAAGGTATTGATTGTGACTGCAAGAAAAATTGTTTAGCATTGATTTGGTGTCTTCCTGAGAAACCAGCAAGGAAAAGAGGAACAAAGGGAGGAAGCAAGAATAAAAATACATATATTAGTTGAGATGTTCAAATCAAATCACAACAAAAGCCAGGTGCTGATCTAGAAAGCTGCAGAATCAGAAACAGCAAGTTAGGACTTAGGCCATTTTTTTCCTTTTTTACCCCTATATTTTCTTGTGAACTTTCTCCATTCTTATTGTTATTATTTATTTTTTGTTTCGGTTAATCTTTTTAACCTTTATTGCCTATTCACAACGGATTTTGTTTTGTCATATCTCTTGCAACCTACCTTTTGATGGATGCTTGGGATGCTTTAGTAATATCTTCAAAAAGGCTGAAAGGGGGGCGAGAAAACGCTGTTGCTGTGTTTGGGTGCATGCATGGTCTGTGTTGCATAATGGCCATCACAAAAGTTTTGTAAGGATGAATGTGATTGGATTTGTTTGAATGTCTAAGACTGCCTTTAAGGCGGGACCTACCCTTTGGCCTGCAAATGTTACATGGCTTCGTTGTGTTCTTGGGTCATGAAACCCGAGATAATAGTGTTTGTGGAACCAAAAGCATTTCCATGCTGATTATGCTTTAAAGCAATGGACTTTTGTACCCTGCCAGCTTTACTCTATAGCATCCTAAACTTGGTGTAGCCAGTGATTGATTTCAAATTAAAAATTTGATTTTGAGTCTATACTTAATTTTAAATAAATTTTTATATGTTTAGTTTCAAGTTGTAGAAGAATTTAAAATTGATTCTGAATTAAAGTAATTTAAAATATTTTTTCATTAGATTCAAAATTTTATACTAATTTTATTCTTAATTTGATTTTATTTTAAAAACATTCAAACATAAATTATGCGTTTTTGAGCTAACATTGTGAATTCTAATATAATTTTTTCGCGTCAAAAAGGAGTAAAAAGACATAGAAGTTACTCTTTGTAGCTTGTACTTGATCCATGCCCGTGAACTGCAAACATGTTATTAAACATGTTATGAATCACTTCAAAATTAATTTTAATCAAAAGAGTGTTTTGTCCTGAACAAGTTCTTTTACTTGGCTGAGGTGGAGAAGAATATCAATGACATTCGGTCGCTTGCATACCTGTAATATTTGCAAATTCGACCACTTATTTTTTGGTAAAGACATAGGACGCTTGCATACAGAAGTTTCTTTGTTTATTTCATTTATTTGATTACGAGTGAGGAAGACATTTTGTCACACTTGAAATTGACTCTTCCACGAGTTTGATATGACTGTAAGCCCAGGGTCAGATACCTAGTTGCTCCTAACTCCATAGTATTGGAACAACACAAAGAATGATGAATTTAGAAATGTTGATGGGTCAACTTGAACTCCGTGAGAAATGATTGGTGTCAGCGGTCAAAGTAGTACTTCTACTGAACAAGCTGCATAGGAGAAGCATCTTCGATGTAGATGGTTCGTGGTTCAGCCAAAAAAATAACTATTTATCATGGCTTATTTTACTAACTCAACCAGAGGTTGGTTTGAGATGACACATGATCTTGCCGTCTTGGTATATACAAACGAAGAACCCGTGTAGTGCGGCTTCAGTGTTATATGACTGTAAGTACACTTAAAAGTCTTAAAACCGTGCGCACATGAAATTAACCGCCAAAACATACACAGACACCGATACGGTCAGCAAGTTAATAATAGTAACAATAAACCAAATACAGTGCTCCCTTTTTAGAAACAATAAAAATTTACTACCTAATATTCTTCGTAGAAGACAAAAAATATGGTCACCAGAGAGAGAAGTTCGTCTTATCCTTTTTTTTCTTTCATTACATTATACTTCCTGAACTCATAAAAAAATATTATCTATTAAACTTAAATATAAATAAATTTAACTAATTTTATCTTATTTAATATTATCATTCCTAAAAGATCTTTTATTTAATTTTGATTCTATTTTTAATAACTTTTTTTTATCTATAAAAATGAAGAATATTTAAGAAATAATCTAATTTTTACTTTAAATTAGTAAACTAAATGATGTCAACTAACTCTCTTAATCAATATGAAATTAACTATTTTTAGTTATATATGAGTTCGAAGAATATATATATATATATATATATATATATATATATATTAATATATTATTTTGTTTCTTATTAAGGGTCTTTGACAATCATATTAATGTTCTTATAGTTTTCGTTTACTCTTTTCATTAACCATCCATCAAAGTAGATTTGCTAATTTAATAAATAAAGTTAATTTGTTAATAGCAAGAGATAATCATTAACCGCATGTACTAAGAGAATGAAGTTAAAATAGGAAAGAAAGGGTAAGGACATTTAAATTTGCATTTGAAGTTATTATCTTTTAACCTGTTTGTAGCCTAGCCAGGTGAAAGCACAAACAAGTCAACGTAGATCTTGTAAGCTTATCCAAAGAAAAAAGGTAGATCTTGTAATGAGCTGTGTAGAAATCCTTTTAACCGCTTCGTATTTTAGTTGGTTCAAGATTAAAATCTTGACCTGCTACTAATTCCAAACAATCAAATAATTTTGTTCCAACGGCCTTAGCACTGAAAATTTTGAGTGCCGAAGGAAAAAATATTAAACCAGATACACTAGCGGTAGCTGCCCAATTCATAGAACAATGGACATTGTGATGAACTAGAGCGAATGCAATTCTCTCGCAGACCTAATGAACTCCCATCCATCGAGTGCCTTACACTCTGAGAAGCCAAAGTTTGCGTCCAGAGCCACTGCTCTTCTGGTCTTCACCAACAAAATAATAGGCATCCACGAATTTTCCTGGCTAACTGCATAATCAAAATTAACTTCAATCATACAAGGGAACCAGCCTGCCAGGGAAGAATTCTGATAACGATACGGCAAAGCACGCACACTTAATAGAAAGAACTTCACTTAAACATATCCAAGTACATTTTCCATCATAGTAGATGCCTCCCCAATACCTCGAACCACAAGAACTTTCCCAGTTATAATTGCGCAGCTGTAACTCAAGCAAGTATATTACTCTAGTCTAAAATGCCTAGAAACACGACTTGCTTTCACAATTACTACGAGCTAAGAGGAGGAAAATGCTGCATTAATTATCTTTATCATTTTAGTTTTGATACATAGTCATCCACAGAGAGTTCAGCGTGAGCTGAAAATCCTAATTGGCATTATCAGAAGTTTTGGCATCCAATCTCAGTTCCTAGAAGAATCCAACCTGGATAAGCTCCTACATTAGATCTATTAACAGCCATGATAATAACTAAAACCTTACGCTATTATTGCAAGGGTCTATCAAATAAGAAACACTATTTAAACACCAGAAGCTACCAATGATTGAACAAAGATTCAAAAAAGAACATACACAATAAGCCTTTCATAAATAACTCTTCTATTCTATGATTTGGACAATCAGGAATATTACAAATGGTATCAAAGCAGATCTATCGCTCAGTACGGTATAGTTTGATGACGAACCAAGTGAAAGCTGGTGAGCATGTAACACCCTGAACGAATCACACCGGAATGAGAGATCTAGAGACTGTACAGGTAAGCGACCGTATAATTGAGGATGACTTAAATAAATTAATTGATACTATCTATACCAATAAGATGCATATACTTTTTATTAGCCTATCACTTAAAAACTCTATAGTTAAGCGTGCTTGACTTATAATAGTATGGGATGGATGATCGGAAAGTTTCCAAGAAAACGTGTGAGTAAGAATAAAACATGCTGAAAAGTCTTGTGTTGATTTACGAAGACAGTCAATAATCCTGAAAGAAGTTGAGTGGTGTCAAAGTTGGTTGTTGATGTCTCAGAAAGTGCTACCTACGGAAGGTTTTGACTAGTGGAGGGTTCTGATAAACGAGGAGTCGAGTGAAGTGTCATCGTATGAAGTGTCGTAGTATGTGAATCATCGAGAAGTCGACAATGAGGGATGTTACAAATGGTATCAGAGGAAACCTTTCTCCCAATACGATGTGGTTTGAGGATAAATCAGACGAAAGTTGTGGGAATGTAACACCCCAGACGAATCGCATCAAAATGAGAGGGATCCAGAGTCCGTGCAGGTATGAGACTACACAGTTGAGGATGACTAAAAAGAATTAATTGGTACTACCTATATCAACAAGATACATCTACTTTTCAGTAGTTTATCACTTAAAAATTTCACAGTTAAGCGTGTTTAGCTTGGAGTAGTTATGAGATGAGTGACCTTCTGGGAAGTTTCTCGGAAAGCGTGTGAATGAGGACAAAACACGCTAAAAAAGTCTAGTATTAGTTTGTGGGGACAGTCATGGATCCTGGAAGCAGCCGAAGTAGATTGTCGAGATCTCAAAAAGGGCAACCAGATTGTCGAGGTCTTGGAAAAGACTACCTACAAAGGGTTTTGATAGGTGGAAGGTTTTGATCAACAAGAATGTTGAGTGAAGTGTTATCGTGTTAAGTATCGTAGTGTGGGAGTCGTCAAGACATCAACAAGCAAGGATGTTACAATTGACATGGCCACTGCTGCCAATGTGGTAATAATAATTAAAATATATATATATATATATATCGAAAAAATTGAAATTACAACATGTAAACTTCAAACTCACCTCCTTATATAGAAGGGTTTAATTTAAAGAATATAAGTTATTTTGGTTGTGTTTGGTTTAGAGGAGAGAAATAGAAGACAGATAATTTGAAAAAGGAGGAATAGAGTAGAAATGAAATTGAGAGTTGAATTGTTTGGTTGAAGAGAAATAGAGTGGAAATAGAATGCTAAATATATGAAATTACTGATTCACCCTTTACACAGTAGGAATGCACAACCCTCAATTAGTAGGTACTGGAAGACCTTTACCGGACTACAAACATCCCTCGGTGTGAGGATAAGGAATTAAGGATCTTTTGGATCTTTACGAAGTAGTGGCGTGAGGATAAAGAAGTGATGCCGCAACTTTTGATGATCACCGGGCACCGGCAGCACCGATGACGTCCACTGGACCAACAATGAGAAGCTTAGGTGATAACATTCCATACCCATGAGCAGCAGCATACGAAAGGAGACAATGGAGGCTGCTGGCTGGGTTTACAAAATTGAGAAAGTGAACATACACAAGGGTACAAATGTAAACATGGACTTGCTCACTTTTGTCACGGGATGAAGCATTAGAAAACCCAACTTATTTCTTTTGTATATAACCTACACCAAACGTCCATCCAAAATTCCGTCATTGCCCCTCCTTCCTATATCACCACTACCGAACACAGCCTGAGATTTGACAACAATCAAGCAAATCTAACACCAACAACAAATACCAAATCTAGCCTCTTGTTTGTCATCCCATGGAACTTCATGCATATAAAACTCTTGTTGGTTTAATAGGTATCTTTTTAAAGAGGCTAGGAGCAAACAAGAGCCTTGATTTACGTGTGAGAATAGAGAATAAGCAACAATGTACCTAATTTGTCTGCATTGATTTTAGACAGATCCCACAGGGATCATCTTTAGAGCTGCTGCAATTGGCATGCCAAGGACTCCAAAGAGAACGCTACCAAACCACTCTTTCAAACTAAGTGGAGATGTGTTTGCAAAGGTGCCCAAGAATTCAACAATTATAATTTGGAAGACGACAGTGCAAGTGAGGACAGCTACGAAGACATAATTCTCCAGTATACCTTCAAAAACATTTATCCTCTCCATATCCCTCGAACTAATCTCATTGAAAACCTGTCAAGATATTTGATCATAAAAAGCACAATCAGAAAACATATCCAGGGAGTTTCACTACTCATACACTCAGGTTGGCCTTTAGAAAAGTATTTGACCACAGTATCTTAATATTTCAAAAGTAAGAAGTCAGAACATCGTTTTTGAAAAAATATTGTTAATATTTTATAGTTGACAAGAGGAAAACATACTTCCACTATCTACATATTACAAAGGTAGAAGAGAAGGCAAAACAAAATTGTCTAGTCTGAACATGAAATCATATCCAGAAAACAAGCATTCTGCATTCAACACAAGATGGTACAGAATTTAATTGCCCTATGAGTTTAACAAGAAAAAGAAATGGACAAAGCAAAAGAAGTGAGCAACTTGAACAAAAACAGATATCCATAGCCAGCGAGAATTTGCAATGGATGTAACTTCTTTCCTTTCAATTTCAGGAGCATATTAGTGAAAAGAAAGACACCAAGTTATGTCCAATACAGTGATGGTTTTAACTTTACCTGACAGAACACAAACGAGTTGAAAATAAGTGTATTCAATATCAGATCAGAATCTGGTCCATCAAGATGAAACGTTACTTTTCCTCTGGTCTGGAGGAACCATATTACAACAAATTGATATATAGACTGCCCTAAGATATTCCTCCACATCACATTACTGATAAAGTTTCCTTTCCTACCAACAGGTGGTCTTTTCATCAACTCGTCGTTAGGAGGTTCAGTGGCTAGTGCAAGTGCTCCAAGAGTGTCCATGATCATGTTGACCCATAGAAGTTGAACCGCAGTGAGGGGAGCATTTCCTAGTAATTCATATATGATGAGGGGGAAAGTGAGAGGAAAAAGGTAATAAACTACTGCAAATAAAATAAAAGGATAGCTTTGATTAGGAAAATAATAACGGGCAGAATCACGATTACCAGTCAAACAAGCAGAAGAGAAATTGACGATCAAGGCAACAACATTTACAGTTAGCTGAAACTGCACAAATTTCTGAATGTTTATGTAGACCGAGCGGCCCCACTTGGCTACAATTACAATAGTTGAAAAGTTATCATCTAGAATTATTACATCAGCACTTTCTTTTGCCACCTGAATTTGACAAAAAAAAAGAGTATAAAATATATCATCAAGTACAATTTGGCATAACAATAACTCCAAGGACCAAGACCTCTGCTAACAACCAATGAAACGGTCTAGAATCAGAGTATTATAAATACAGAGCAAAGCATTTGGTTTAGCTTATTTTAAGGAAATAATAACTTCTTTTTGCAACTTCCTGAAATAGATTTTAAAAAATTATTATTCCCAAAATTAAAGCTAAAACAAACATACAAATCAAAGAACTTCACATTTAGTAATACATATATTCAAGTTGCATTTGGGAATAAAGACAGTGAGGCATACCCGCCAAATCCAATTATCTAATTCCCCCATGAAAAGTAGAACCAAATATAACATCTCAAACAAAACCATTCGTGTTTTCAAATTTCTAGAAAAGAAGAATCTTACTAAAACAAGATCAACATAGGTGTCTTGGCATACCTCAGTTCCAGCAATGCCCATTGCAAGTCCAATATCTGCTTCATGGAGTGCTGGAGCATCATTTGTACCATCACCCGTTACTGAAACAACCTCTTGAAATGTTGTCCTCAAGTGTTTCACCAGGGTATGCTTATCCATGGGTGAAGATCGGGCCATTACCTGCAGATATAAACATATCACAAAATGATTGTAGAAGAATTTCTTCTCAGTGAAGAGTAATGTAGGTCCCCAAACCCTTACTTTCAAGGTTCAAGAATCACCCAGTATATTCTAAATTCTAATAGTCCATCACTGGCATCCATTTATTACAAATATATTAGTTTTAATGATAGTTGGCATAGATTTACATAGATGGAAGATTTAAATTAATGAAGTGTGATTCACAGCATATATAAAGCAGGAACAAGCAGACCACTAATCTTGCATTAGGCTGTAAAAGAAAATATCAAACTTCCAATGGGAGTTTTGATGAATTGTTCTTATGAGATATTGGCATGTTCTTAGCAATCTCTAATTATACTTTTCAAGTCCAGAACAAGAAGAGAGAAGCCATAAAAATTGATTAAATGACATGTATGTACCTGAATTTTTGGAATGATATCAAGCAATTCCACCTCACTCTTCTCACGAAACTCGGGGCCTTCAATTGCAATACCATCTGTTAAAATTCCACATTCTCTAGCAATAGCCTTTGCTGTATTTATGTTGTCTCCAGTAACCATCCTAACAGCAATACCAGCTGACCTACAAATGGCAACAGACTCTCGAACACCAGGGCGAACTGGATCTTTAATACCCACAATTGCTATAAGAGTGTAACCCCTAGTAGGGATAGGAGTTCCAACAGAAAATTCATCATGAATATCCAAGTAAGCAAGGCAAAGTGTTCGGAGAGCTTCACCAGCAAATGTTTCAATCATATTATTCAAGTGATTTATGGAGTCTTCATTGAGGGGAACAACCTCACCACTTGAGTCAACAACTTTGTCACATGCAGCTAGAATTATTTCAGAGGCACCTTTGCAGTGTG
>PYAF01001757.1:2191786-2229461 GCA_007407185.1 Glycine tomentella
TTGATCCTTAATCAATTTTTTGATTGAAGTCTTGTAAATGAAAAATTAATAATTAAGAAGAGAGATTCTATTAAAATTGATTAGTTAAGTTTTCTAATAAATACTACTAGGAAATGATTAACTATTTTTTTAAAAAAATTAATCATGAGGACACACTCAAAAATAAATGAAGAGCGAATTAGGTTCCGATACTAATCCTTATTTATAGTGAAAAGGAATGGAAAAGGAGTAAAATAAACAATACAACAAGTTTTTCTTTTAACAATAAAACAAGTTAAATTTATATTTTTACATTCTATTTTAAATCTAATTCATTTTTATTTCATTTCACCCTCCAACCAAGCACGTCCGAGTGGAGATGTGAGTTGTGAAGTGAAAGGAAACGAAAATATGTAGTGTTGTGAGCTTGCTAATGGGCCTGGTGGTTTTCGCCGGACGTGTTCAGTTTCTGGAACGGGATTCCGTTTCTGATGTCTGCACGTTAGAACGAACCATGCGGACAGCGCATCCCATGTCAGACATGGGACCCTCGCTTCTATTTTTCTTGTTTTCAATTTCTTAACACAATTTTTATGTTGTTTTATTTATTAATAATAAATATATTAAATATTTGAAAATTAGATATAAATCAATAATGGTATCTTAAATTTGTAGATAAATAACTAAATAAAAAAATTATAAAGTGAACAATTTTTTCTAAAGTATAAAAAGGGTGGAGTATAATACCAAAAAAAAAAAAATGCTGAGGTATGTATGGCGCCTTTCTTTTTTCTGATCAAGTAAAGTATATGCATAGTTGCATACACAATGACAATGCAAAACACGCCTAAAAGTAGAATATGATTATTTGTATGGTTTGGTAGGAACTGACTTTTACACCTAACTAAAACCAGTGGCATCTGGAATAATTTAGAAGAAAAAAATATCATTCATAAATGTGTGTGAAATGCGGTTTATATAGAAAAAATGCTCAAAGTCATTAATATTGAAAAATATTTAAGATAGTTAATTTATATATTATAAGTTCAATTCTCATTTTTTATTTTGTAAATGATGTACATATGCATGCTTCTTTTTTCGACATAACTTACACAAGCGTGTTTAATTTTGGGACAATTGTGCTCATTCTTGCAAAGGCATGTCTAAATGGTAACATTTGACTGTGCCGTACTTTTTTCTTGTCACACTGGATGATTAATACGAACATACACACTTTGATATGGTCATGCTCGTTGAAACTTAAATTTCCCAAAATTTTCTTAACTTTGACTTGACAAGGTATTTTAATTAATTTTAATTTTTTATTAATTGAAAAGTTTATTTAAATGTTTTGTAAATAAATTTTTTAATAATTTCTTAATAGTTTTTAATGTTTTATGAAACACTACTTGAGTAGCGATTTTTAAAATACTATCTTATATCTTTTTTATATTTTTTTATATTTTTATTCTTGATATATTTATCTAATTTTTCAGTTATTATTTTTAAATAAATTATAATTTTATTATTTTTCTTATCATTTTATATTTTTTAACTATTTCAACATCTACTTTTAGTGAACATATAATTTAATAAATTATTTTTTTAACTTTTAACTTTCAGTTGTCAATTAACTTTTCAGCTTCAAACTAACTTTTCGACTAATTTTGTTTAACATAACCTTTTTTATTATTACTTGCTTGCCTCAAAATAAGTTTTCCTAATTTTAATTCATTTAATTTGAACTTCTTTTTGCACCGAAACTCGTCACCCACTCTATTTTTACGGATCTTACAAGAAAATAAAGGAAAGTAGGTGAAAAGTGAAAATAAAGAATATATTTTAATAATCTTGTTTGTCATTTTATACTTTTCAACTACTTTAATAACTAATTTTAATGAACACTTATAATTTAATAAGTTAATTTTTCAAATTTTAACTTTCTATTACCATTTAATTTTCCAGCTTTAAGCTAACTTTTTGGCTAATTTTATCTAACATAACCATTTTTTTTAATATTACTAGTTTGTCTCAAAATAAGCTCTCCTAATTTAATTTGTTTAATTTTAACTTATTTTTATATTGAAACTAGTCACTCACTCTATTTTCACCGATCTTACAATAAAATAACGGAAAGTTGACCAAAAGTGAAAACAAAAAATATATGTTAATAATCTTGTTTGTCATTTTGGACTTTTCAACTAATTTAATAACTAGTTTTATTTAACACTTATAATTTAATAAGTTAATTTTTTAACTTTTAACTTTCTATTACTAATTAACTGTTCAGCTCTAAACTAATTTTTCGACTAAGTTTATCTAATATAACTTTTTTTTTAATATCACTTGTTTGTCTCAAAATAAACTCTCCTAATTTTAATTCGTTTAATTTGAACTTCTTTTTACATTGAAACTCGTCACCTACTTTATTTTAACCGATTTTACAAGAAAATAAAAGAAAATAGGTAAAAATAAAAATAAAGATTATATGTTAATAATCTGGCTTGTTTTGTTTCCCTATAAATAAACTAACAAAATAGTTTTATTATTATTATTATTATTATAATAGATCAATATTTTTCACCGGAGACATAAAAACTTGGATTCTTCTAAACCTCATATCAAAGCTTGGTTCCTGTAATCAATGGAGTTGAGCTTTTGCATAGGTTTACAGCTTTGGAGAAATAGGTATACACATGATGCAAATTTTGTTTGCCCCCCATGTAATTCGCATTACTTATAAAATCTTATCGTGCCAAAGTTGATGAGTTGACCATGCCTCAGTTAATAAACAAAGAAGTAACTCATATTATATGGTTACCTTTCCTTGGTTCAATGGTTCCCAGGTCATTTCTAATAAAAATGGAGTAAATAAAAAATATAATTAAATTAATGACCTTTCCAAAGTATGGTGGCCTCGAGTGGACAAGCACTAAATTATAGTCCTACCAAAGAATAATATAGTCAGTTGTAACATGCATCTAACCTATAGGGAGTTTTTCAAGGGGTTGCAGTAGGCTAATTCAAAATTAACGGTTTCTTTTTGGACTTCGTTCAAAATTAAAGTTAAATTCTTCAAAATTCCTTTTGTTTTGGTCATAGGCCCATGTCTCGTATTCATTTATTTTATAGTAATTTAGAGATAACTAATAAAATGATAATATTGAATTATTACGTTATTTAGAACGTAATTTTTTTTAAAATTCCTGAAATATCTTGCATTAAACTCAATTTTTTCATGCAAAAAAAAGGTTACAGTACGGTATCAATTACTTATGTTTTGTTTCCTGTTATACACGTTACAAATAGTTCTTTCTATCGTTTACAAGTAAATAATATATGCATTGATAATATTTTTTTTTACATTTTTATTTAATTACAAATTGTCATGTATAATAAATTTATTGACTTATATAATAATCAGTTTAAAAATTATACTATAAATAATTTATAATTAACGAACAGTACACAAAAATTAAACTGATTGTTTATTTCAAGGTTTCGAAATTTCAAAAGTACATGGTTTTTTCAATCGAAACCTTAAGAGTTGGTCCATTGGACCAGCCTTATTCACTCCAACAAGGGCCTCCCTTTAACATCTACTAGGAAGTTACTTTATGCATCCAATTTTTTGTTTGGTGCACCCCAAAATTTGTAAAGTCTCCATCTTACCCTTCTATCCTTGCTCACTCTCTTCTTCTCTCCATCTTCTTCTTCATTCTTAGAGCATTAACGCTGGACTCAATAGGAGTGTGAAAGGAAGTGAGCATGGTCACCGACGGATCTATATGGCGTCGAGGGTGGCCAGATGCATCCCCTCATTTTAATAAAATCGCTAGTATTTGTCTTAAAATATTACACCCTCTAATTTTATATATTTGAATCTCCTTACCAGTTCACATGTAAGAGTAAGTAAATACACTATCTTATTTTAATAAAATACAAAAAAAATATTATATTTTACACTCCATAATTTTATATTTTGAACCTTCTAATTTTATGTATTTAAACCTTCTTACCGGTTCACATGTAAAACTAAGTAATGCATTCTTTTATTTTAATAAAATGTATATTTATCTTCAAACTTTATATTTTGTACATCTTATCTTCATATTTAAATCTAACTATCCCATATGATAATGATAATTATCAATTTTTATTTTTTAAATAAATTGTTTCCAATGATGTAGGGTCCTAGATCCGAATATGGTCTCAACTCACACGATGAGAACATTTGACTTGGGGTTGTTCTCGACATTGTCTTTGGCTTCGCGAAGAATGGTGCCGCCAGTGGTGGTGGGTGAAGAACATGAGGCGATTGACTATTGACTTGAGTTTGAGGAACTTCGAGAGATACTAGTCGGGGTTAGGAAAGAGAACAATTATTTATAATATAAAGTATAAATTGATAAAACTTTATATTTTAAATTTAAATCATTATTTATATAATGAATTAGCTTAAAATTATATTATTTATATAATAAATTTTACATATTGAAATTTGGAGAAGCGACTAAATTAAAAAAAAAAAGTAAGTTAGAGATTAAATTAATCGATTTAATAATACATGGACCAAAATTAAGTTTGACAGAAAGTACTGGGATTAAAATTACATTTTTCCCTATAAGTAAAAAGAATATTTTTTTATATAAGATAAATAAATAATTAAAAAAAAAATTGATTCTATAACTATTTATAATATCTTTTGAATATCAAATCCTTATTAAAGAAAAGTAACTACTATCTCATATTTTTATTAGGACAAAATAAACCAAATCTAACATATAACAAATGGACACTTTTCAAAATATTATTATTTATAACTTTGTTCCTTAAATGTTCAATATTTAATAATGTAAATTGTTAAAACCCCACAAGGACAAAAGCTTGTTGGACAAAAAATTAGTAAAACAAAAATAGTTCATTCTACATTATTTGAACTATTATCACTGTATAATATTTTATTAATATTTGAACTATCATTTAAAACCCCACTTATAAAAAACAACGGAAAAACACGATTGAATGAAATTATACATTGTATAATAGTATTTGATTAATATTTTAAAGGAATGATATTGAGTCATGTATGTCCCATTTGCACTGAATAATTGCTTAATATCAAAACAGAAAAAATTTCATGTCCATTGAAGATATAGAATGGAAAAGAATGGAAAAGAAATTAAAATTTAAAAGTTAACATGGCCATGCTAAAATTGAATACTACTAGAATTGAGTGGTGTTATGCCAAAGTTGCAGCAAAGTCACAAGCATTTGATTTTGCTTTCATTTTATTTTTATGCGTCAGATTTATATTGAAACATGCCTTGCATTAATTTTAACTACAAATTAAACATGCATAACATTGTATGAACTTTCAGTTACTTGAAATCTTGTATTATATGCATATATTTCTTGCTCAACCATTCATTCCATTTCATGCCTTCAAGCTTCCCTTTAATTCCCCAATTAAGTGGAACTTCGACATCTCTCTCGATGTTTATAAGGTCACAAATTAAAGGTGGAGAACTCCTCGGATTGAGATTGAGTACAAGGTCAAGTCCATTATAAGCTATCGGAGCGTACATCCATAAATCATCAGACCTTAAAAGCTACAAAACATTAATTTTTTTCCCCAAAAAAAGTTAGTTCGATTGTATATATGTTCCAAAATCTTTTTAAGAAAATAATCACTTGCCAATTTTACACGATTTGTCTCGTATTACCTTGATCTGGAGCTGCAAAAATTTCACGTACTGGACTGCCTCTTCAAGCATAGTGCTTATATCAACCTGCGTGACCATACATGAAATAAATCTTTAGTTACATCGATCTCCAATACACTCTGCATATTCTCCAGCTAACAATCCCTTAAAATGAAAAAAGATAAAATTATTCCCTTAAAATGAAAAAAGATAAAATTATATATATATATATATATATATATATATATATATATATTATTACCTTTGTTCCGATGGGGACAAGATTCTGCAGAATTCTTAGCCTCTCATTTATTCTTTCTCTTCTTTTCTTTAAGATTCAAAACAGACAATATGTTAAGTATGGTATCCAATGGCATCACATAATTAAAGCAAGAGAGAAATTGTATTTCAAGAGAGTAATTAATTACCCTTGCGTAAAGGCTCTGAGGATTTGTTGCTGATCCCTTACTAGCTTTTATTTTCCCTTTGAAGTTGAGAGCAGAAGCATGATCATCCTCTTGAGTGTAACTACTAGAACTGTGTCCATCTGAACCTGCATTAATCTCTTCTGCCTGGTTCCCAATTTTGTCAAGTTTCTGGTTCTTCATGCAATGCTGCACCTGAAGTTGGAAGCCAAACACAAAATGTTACAAATTCACAGCTCCAAATACGAGTTAACAGAGTTAAGATCATATAGACAAAGCTTACATCTTTTGAAACACGAGGTATTTTGTTACCATTCCCATGTGAGTTTATTTTATCTTCTACACGCACTTTGAGTTCGGGCATATGATCAAGCATCCTTTTGAGCTTCAAATGTTTGGCAGGAGAAACATTCTCTGATTTGTAACTTCCCTCATCTTCATTCAAACTGACATTCTCTCTCATGACAATGTCAGATTGGACACAAGAGCCAGGGTATTTCCCATCCATCATGCAAAAATCCATGGATTTACTATTTGCTAGCACATGATCAACATGACCAAAATGGTAGTTTGTATGATCCTCCGGATAGGACATGAAGACACTATGGCCACAACAAGTGCTATTATTGTGACTGTTTTCTTGAGAAATATACTGCAAACTAGAGTTGTGAGAGTCAAAAGAGTAAAACATACTCTTATTTCCCCCAACATCAAGAGTGGAGCAAAACATGGATTGTATTCCAACATTCCCATCATCTTCCCCAAGTAATTGTGGTGAGCAATAATGGGCTTCATTAGCCAACATTTTGCCAAAGCAATCCCATTCTCCATCAGGGAAGGCTCCAACACCAAGAGGTCCCATTTTTCTTTTCTTTTCTGTATGCTTAGTAGCCTATGGTGTTCTTTTGTGGTCTAATGCCACTGCAAAGAGAAGCTAATTGATGCTTGCTGCTTCAGCAAAAACTTGAGACATATTTATACCCAATTCCAAGAAGAAAAAAATGTTGGTACTCGAACTGATTTCCTATGAAATCTTATTTTAATTAGTAGTCATTGTCAGGGTTGGTCCTAGTTTCCTGTAACTAAACTCAGGAGTCCTCTGTGCGGGGCCAATGCCAGGTACACGACAACTCATACGGGAACTAAAATTCATGCCATGATAATTTAGAATAATGTTACTTGAAACACCTTAGACTCAATAAAACTTGAAACTGTCATGAAAAGGGAAATTGGGGTCTAAGCTTAATCATTGGGATATGACTAATTGTGATTAATAAGTCTCTTGATTAATGGTTACAGCAGATTGATAGCGACCTTGTTAGAACTCAAGAAAGCTCTCTTAAGTATGTTGATTAATATCATGCCCCCCCTTTTTTTTAATATTGTAGGAACGTGGGAGTCTCCATGAATGTATAAACAGAAAAAATTCCATGAAGAAATAAACAAAAAGCAGTTCATGGGTGCCACATTGTGGGATGAGTCAGACATTCTTTAAATTACTTTAAAGATCGACACATCCACCGTGAACCTCGCTCGTTGTCTCCTGTGTATAAGATTAAGATTAAGATTAAGGATAAATGTACACTTCGTTCTATAGTTAATACCCAATATTGTCAGTAATGACTAGGGTGTACAACTTGTACAAGCTCTGCAAACAGCCCATGATTGCCCAGGTTATTCAGCTGTTGCCATCACAAATTCATGTCACCATGATCAATCACAAATTTGTTGGTGTGTCTTTTTAATTTCGTAAAAATATTCTTTTGTTTAATTTTATAATTCTTAAATCTTTTAAAAATGATACTATTTATTATCACTTAATTATAATGTGCCATTCATCTAATTATGTTATAGCAATAATCATTTTTGAGATGACATAAATATAATAAGATCAATTGCATAATATATCATTGTTAGGTAATGATAAAGATTTAAGCAAAAATATTAGTAAAAATCAAAATTAATAAATGTTTTTAATAAAAGAGAACATAAAATTTAAAAGATTAAATAAAATCATATTTATAAAGATCACTAAAAAAAATATTAAACCTTATTTTGTCTAAAAGTAAGTACACGTAAGTTGAGAGGATTGTGCCAATCATATCTTAATAAATATCATAATCATAATATATCACAATTAACTATATGTTTTGTCTAATATTTGGGTATAGTAAGTTCATGTAAGTATTTTTTTTGCCATGTCACCCATAAAAATAATATATATATATATATATATATATATATATATATATATATATATATGATTCAAATGAGAAATTTCAAAATAAGAACAATCAATCACTGTCCTTGAATTACAATTAAGATACCACAATATCCATTCTTCTTCATTTAAGGTCATCACTAACAGCGTTTGAATTGTTTATTATCATTTATAATTTATCTTTCATTTTAATTTAAGCGGGACCGTGAGGGCTGTAAATGAAGAAGAACAAGTATAGTGGCATGAATGAATTGAGGAGAGTAGATTCTAAGAGAAAAAAGAGTTGTGATATTTTTTAATTGGCTTTAATTTTCATTCATTAGATTTATTTTAATTGTAATTCAAGGGTTGGAATTGATTGTTCTCTTTTTTCATTTTAAAAGTTTTCTCATTTGAAGTATCCCCCCCCCCCCCCCCCACACACACACACATATATATATATATATATATATATATATAATTTTACAAATGTTTTTTTTTATAAATGAGACTTTTTATTTCGTGTTATTATTTGTAATATAGACTAACATTTTAGTTTGTGAATTAATAAATATTTTTTTACATAATTAAAATTTATAATAAAAATATAAAATTATATTTAAATTTTGTAATAAATTGTGATATAAAATTATTTTTCATTATTGATAATTAAAAAATATTAAATTTTAATTTAGAGATAAAAATTAAAGAGTAGATTGGAAGGCGTATATGATTTAAAAAAAAATCAAATATACAAATAATGTTAAAGGAGAATAGTATGAGATGATAGAAAGAATATTTTTTTACTAGTTACAGGAACAGCGCGTATGAAATATAAATCCAAAAGAAAGAAGAGACAATGAGACAATGAGAAGTGAGATTATTATTTTTTAATAAAAAGTAAGAATTTTATTTTCTAAATATAAGAGTATATATGATGCAACTAATTACTACTTTGAAACGTCACCTTTCACAAGTTGATATTAAGAATATGTTTGGATGGAGTATTTTAAAATTTCAGGAAATTTAAAATTCAGAGAAATTAAAATGCATCAATTAAAATTTTTGTATTTTCAAAATTTTGTGTTTGGATAAAGAAATTGAATTTTTTTATTTTTAAAATTTTGAACCTCATTCACGGAAAAAACACGTAAGGTGGGCGGTGTCGTGAGAGTAGCGGAGGTCGGAGTAAGTCGGTGATTGAGACGGAGCAAACAATTGTGCATTTAGAGCTTCTAAAAAAGAAGAGAATTTCAATTTCTCACCTTTTAGAGGGAAATTCAAATTCCACATTTTTAGTTGTTTAAAATTCTGTTTTAAAATTCTAAAAATTTAAATTCCTCTTATAAAAGTATCCAAACAGTGAATTTTAAATTGAAGAATTTTAAATTCCCTAATAAATTACTTTCCCCAATTAAAATTCTCTATCCAAACACACTCTAAGTTCTTTTTCTTGTAATCACCATACTTAAAATCTTTGATTTCTTGGTGAAATTCAAAATACTTTCATAAGTTTCAGTTCTTTAAATCAATTATAAAACTAATCATCAATTTGGACTAAATCACAGTTAAAGTTCATCAAATTCAGATTGTTTCCCATAAATATTGCAGTCTAAATTAGCTAAATGTCTCAAAATTGTCTATACAAATAATTAGCGTATAGTATTAGCACACGAAAGTATTGGCGGATCATTTGAGCGGCATAATATAGGTTAGATGCCCCTTCAATTTTCCCCCTTTGTAGAAAGTATTGCATAACATCATGTATTTTCTGGGTCTTAATTTTCTGATTTATTAAAAGAAAGAAATATTAATTTGAAGTTTAATTAGGAGATAAATAAAATTGAACCAAAAATTATTTTTGTTAAATTTAACCTCCACTTCAATATATTAATTACTTCTATCAAATTCCTTGATTCTACGTAACATCATATAATGCTCTCGTAATTAATTCTATTTTGGGTTCAAATTTGCATTGGAGTCCTTATGATTTAAATGATTCATTTATGACCCTTACGTTTTCGTTTTTGTTTTTTTAAAAATATGACCCTTACGTTAATATATAATAATCATTTTCATATCCTTCAAAACAAAGACTTTGGGGAAAATAAAAATCCAAACTTAGGGCGTGGTTTGAATATTTTTTTTATCATTAATTTTGAAAGTAATATTTTCAGTGTATTCAAATCCATTATTTTCATTCAGTCACCTTGATTTTTCCTCCTCAAACTTGGGTTTTGTTCTTACATGAATATCTCTCTTCTCTTTTTTGGGATCATCAACACATGCATATTTCTTCTCTTTGCCACAGTCAACCCTTCATTTCTGCATCAATATTACAATATCCATAGTACTCCGTTTCACGGACCCGAATACTTCTGAGTTCTGAGGTGTCACCTTCTGCCCTTAAGAAGCTGTAGCGTAATTCTGCAACCAATGATCTTAATTAAACAGCATGCATAGACAATTAATTCATCATCCATTTGTTAACATTATTAATCTTTTTAACATGCAACGAGCCGAGGAATATGCTTGACTTGATACAAATTAGTTTCTACACTTTACTTTCGCTTTCTCATATTTTCGACTTTTCATCAAGATCATAAAAATAATTCGGAGTAGTTGGCACTTGGCACAAAATGGTTCTTTGCGAATCGTAGAATTGTATTAAGGATATGTTTGATTAATTTTTTTCAAAGTTAAAATTTAAAATAAGAATTTAATATATAAAAAGCACAAGTTGTTTGCCATTTTTTAAAAACTGAAAACTCCTTATGTATTAAAAGTTATTTCGACGTAAAAAAAGTTATTTGTTACAAAAATTTAAGGCTTTTAGTTTGATTTAAAATTAATTCTTTTGTCCAATAGAAAAGTATATGTAAAACGTAAATTAATTTCATAAAATTATTTTAACTATAGTAAAAAATAATTAACCTACAAATATTTAAAATTTTAATTTTTAAAATATCAAAATTTTTAGTAAATAAAATTTTATATTAACGGTTTTTTAGAAATAATAAAAATGTCAAGTAGGAATCTGGTGAAGAAAAACACTGGTGGAATGTTGAAACGGTAAATTGGGTGTTTTAACTTACGAGAACGAAACTTAATAGGGAAAAAAAACATGCATGTGTTTTAAATATTTTAAAAGCCATTTTTTTTTTCGGCAAAGTTTTTAAAAGCCATTTAAAACATAAATGAAAGTTGGAAATCGAGGACCGTCCTCCGTAAGAAGTTTGCGAAAAGAAAGAAAAAGCTATTCAAGATAACTTAATTTAAGACAGCAGAAATTAAGCTTTATATTTAATTAATTTTTAACACAAAATTGTTATTTATTTATTTTATGTACAGAAAAATTATTAAATTTTTAAGGAAAATAAAATAATTTTCTACTTTCCTCTCCTGTTTTCCTCTTAAAAGGTGTGTTTGGGTGAACATTTATGAAATTGTTATTGATTAAAATAGTTATAGTTTTAAATTTTTAAAAGTTTGTCTTATTTCTTAATTTGCATAATTTTTTTCTCCATTTCTTGTTTAGTCTACTTCACCTCTCATTCAATCTTCACTAAAGGTGGTAAAATGAGCAATTGGCTGACCCAAAACTACCAAATGAAACACAGGTCTTTAACTTTAAATTTTGTTTATAAATTAAATTGAATTTAATCTCTATGCATGATAAGTTTGATCACTGTATAAAACTTTTATACTGTTAAATAACCCTTTTTCTCAATTAAATTAGGGCCTTGTATGTCCTAATAACAACTTATCTTTGATAGTTTTATAAGAGCACATCCGACAATGGTGTTTGAGTCTAGTAAGCTTAATAATAAGAATGTGCACCGAAAGGAGCGTTTTGACAAGTTTCAGTGAAACATCACCCGCTTATTAAGCATTGATCTTAAAAGTTTTTATGGGCCCTACATGTAATATTAAAAAACAATAATAATAATAATAAATGTCAGTATTCGTTAATGTATCCGTTGACATTTTCTATATAATATTGGATGAAATATAACGACAAAAAGCTACTTGAGGAGTCTATTTAGTAATATATTAAAAATAATTAAAACATTGAATTTGTTGAAATAGATAAAATAATTATTAAATAAAAAAAATAAGTGATGTATAATTAAAATGTAAACAAAAAGAGATGTTAGATATTGAGAAATCTTCAAGTTTTTTTTTATTAAAATAAGCTATTATTTTTTATAAAAAAAAATACCAAACATGCATTTTGACTAGAATAAGCTATTATCTTGAAAAATAAGCCATTATTCGGAAAGGAAAAACGAGCCAGGTTTTTGGAGTTATGGTTGGAGATAGCTTCTTAATAGCTTGTAGTAAGCCAGAGCAAAATCAGAAGTCATGCACCTACACAGATATAGTATCATATAGTCCTTGGACGAAATAAATTCCAAAAGTCATCACACAGAACTTACAAGTTACATATGCATTAATTATTATTATATATCCTAAACAACAGCATGAGTTCGTGACTATACGAATCAAAAAGGATCCAATCCAACACTACTCCATATTACTAAACAAGAGAACTTCACTCGCATGAAAAATTACTACATGATCTAAGACTACTACGTACATATGTTCTCGACCAACTTCTATGTGATACATAATTAAGTCTTATAATTATCTTTGTAAACTGAAAATTTCAATTATATCACATGAAGATTGATCAAAACTATTAAAACACGATGGTCTTAGATTATGCACGAATTTCTCCAACTCACACCGAAGCATAGAGCTTTGGAACAAAAGAAAACCACTTGAAACCACAGCTAAATTTGAGAGGCAAATAGGGGCACCTTGGAAGCCAATCCCAAGTCCTCCTCAGAACACTGTAATACAATATCTCCGGCCACATATAGCAGCAAACGCAGATCATTCCCTCGTGCCAGAAGCAATAAACATGCTCATAGTTATGGTAACAAACCGATACAAATTTTCTACACATAATCTCAGGCAACCCCACCACTTCCACCCAAACCCTTTCACCCTTTATCAATTCCCACAACTTGATGCTCCTCGAGATACCATCGTTCCCAACCCCACCAAGCAGATACAACTTCCCTTCTCCATCACTCACCAGCCTCACGAAAGTGACTTGTTGTGGCAACTCAGCAGCGTGCCTCTCCCATTCACCACTCTCCAAATCAAAACACACCACCGAAAACGGTTCAGGGGTGGTGAAATACAACCCCCCATCAAAGAAAGTACCCTGCTGGTGAAAACTGTCGCTGAAAACAACATTGAAACCCTCAAAACACCGCCAAGAGAGTTTACTAGAGTCGTAAACAAACACACTGGTGTTGGAAGTTGACTTTGAACAAAGAAGCACTATGTAGTAGCCAAGAGGGGCGGTAACAAAAGTGACATGTCCCAAGTGACGAGAGCGAGTTATTGGGGACTCGATTTTTCTAGAGGATCTGACAAAGAGGTTGTGCACTAGAAAGGAAGAAGAAGTAGGGTTGTAGAGACAAAAGAGGCCACCAGAAGAGGAAACAAGAGTGAAGGAAGAAGAGAAGTGGAGAGAGTTAGAGAGGGAGAGAGAGAGTGTGCGCCAAGAGCAAAGGTTGGAATCGTAGAGACGGAAATAGTGAGGGCAATGAGGGTGGGAGATTAAGAGATAGGAAGAGAAGGGTGAGGAAGAAGAAGAGTGTTTGGAAACAAAGGAAGGTGAAAAGAGGAGAGATGTGAAGGCCTTGCAAGTGGGTCTGAGATTCAAGAGTGTTTTGAGAGGGAGTAACAAAAGTATGTGTTCCACAACATCAGGAGGTAGTTTGCTCCAGATTCTGGGGTCCATTATTGTTGTTGCTGAAGAAGGGTTCTTCTTTGGAGTTTCCTAATGTGTCTTTGGTGTGCTGTAATAAAAGAGAAGCAGGTTTGCCCCTTATGGTGGATGCGGCAGCATGATGAGTTTTGACTAGAAGAAAAAAAAAAGCTCGAGGTACGACTCGACTTTGTTTTAAGATTATTCACCCCACAGGTATATGTCATTGAAGTGTATATTTTAATTTTAGTCTAGCAACTTTTATTTGAAAAGTAGTTTTTTGATTGAAAAAGAATTGTATTGTTGAGAAAAGTAACACCCACATGACACGACTAAAGACATTTTAAGTTATTGAAAGTAGGAAAAAATTAACGGACATATCTTGGGTGTAGATATCCAATCATGGGAAATAAGAAGTCTACAAGTGTGGCTTAGATTGGACATATATTAAGTTTAAGTTTAGGATTTTGGAGAAGCGAGATAAATTTTAATTGTGATTAAGTTTCATTAAAGATTATAGTATTTTCATAGTTAATTCTGAAGTTTGTAAAGATATTTTTTATATTTTTGCTAATGTTTTTTTTTTTTTTGCAATGCTGAAAACAACTGACAACAATGCAAATAAAATAAAAATAGATTTGATTTTTTGCAACTAATTTGATGTTTCAATATTATTATTCTTTTATGAAAAGCTTAAAAAAGAAAAGGTCTTTGAACGTGACCGATGATAGGAATCCTCGAGTTAGAACTGTAAAAGCCTTAATTTACATCATAATGTTACATTAGTTTAAAAAAATGATGCCGAAATAGAATAAGCACTTTTTTATAAAAAAAACTCAAAAGCAGCTTACTCCGTACATGACAAACTCACAAAGCCTGAATACGTAACAGAATTGGTTGCTAATCAATCGTTCGAAAGTACATTAGGAACTGACTATAATTGGTATCATGGTGGTGCGAACGAGTAAAGTCTTTTAGGCATAGTTGACTAGTGGGGCGACCGAATATATTTTCATATTGAGATTTGAACTGAAATTAATTTGTGTACTGCCAGATGAACACCGTTACCGGACATAAGATTTAACTCGGTTGATTAAATAAAATCTGTAAATTATTATAAATCTCATGATATTATTTTTGATTCTCACACATAAAAAAAAATGAACACCGTTACCCAATTACTGTATCTGTAAGCTATTTGTAACTGTATAAATTATTCATATGCCCTACTTGAAAGGAAATGTAGGCTAAAATACACCAAAATCCTTTTAAACAAAATTCGATTCCGGGGTGGAGTTAAATTAACCTTTGCAGACATTACACTATTCTTTATATTGTAGAGGATTTTGGTATCAAAGAGCTGATTGTGCGCTCGATAATGCCACTATGTATGAGCTATGTAACACCATATCTATGCACCTCATTGAACCTTAACCCTGCAAAATATAAGGTTATAGGCAAAAGCCAAATAGTTACCGAGAAGATGCGGAAGTATGGTATCTTAGCAAGAAATATGGAATGATTCTCTTGTGCCCTTAATAACCACTCATTCCAGAGAAATGCTTCTTCATGGCTCGGTCCTTCTGGTAATGATTGTTTCTTCCTCCTCCCCTTCCCCTCCCTCTTCCTCTCCCTCTCCCCCTTTGATTATTGCTATCCACCTCGGAATCATCGGATTGTTTCTCCAGTGGCTGATGAGATGTAACTTGTTTTCCACCTTCCTTCCTTCCCCTACCAAACGAATTGCCCGGAATCCCTCTCCCTTCCATTTCAGAAACCTGGGATTGGTTATCATCCTCCTTGTAGGAATCTGTCACTTTCTTTACCGCACCAAGAGGAAGGTTGCCACCACGTCCAAGGCCATGTATCAATTCTTTCTGAGCTTGCGTTATTAGCAAAGCTTCATCAGAATTTGCCACTGCTATTGCACCAGCCACTTTGTAGCTGTAGTTCTTACCATCCTTGACATAGTACTGCGGCTTTTTCCTGGAGCCCCATTTTGAATCAGGGGCATTTTTGACAGAGTTTCCACTCCCTGTTGCCCAGGAATTCCCTGACTTTGCATTTATTTGGTCACCCAGTATCTCATTTTCTTCTACTCCAGAGTCTGCTACACTTAGACCCAAGTCATCAAAAGAGTCGTCATACTCATCTTCATATTCATATTGTAAAATCATAGAAGCAGTTCTTGATGTATCTTTTTCATCCTTTTTATCCAGAATACTGCGATCAGGCAAGTCAGCTCTAGATTTCCTCACAAATTTTCCTAGTGAAGTAGAGGATGACATCACTGGGTCATCTGCCTGTTGCTTCCCCCTAACAATTGGATTTGAGGATGCTGGCGTAGAATCAATTAACTTACCTTTTCCTTTACCATTCCCACCCACAGTGGTAGACTTGGCTGGTGGTAATGTCTCTAGCGAGGTGTCCATGTTCTGCAGATCTTCATGAAGGGTTCCCTCTAAAATTCTTTGAATAACCTCTTCTGGATTCTGGTCATAGACCTCAAGACACGCAGATAAAAAACCTTTACCATAATCAGGGAACAGGTCCCTGATCTGACTGATGTTTGACTCTGAAATTGCAGCATCTTCATCCATCAGCAATGTTTGGTTTGGTGCAGGAGGGGTTGTGGCAGAATACGGCTCCCTATAAACAGAACTCAACATCCCAGATATATATTGAAACTGTTCATCATCAATGAATATCCATCCTGTAGCAAAGCAACTGGATTAGAAAAAGAAAAGGAGCAAGCATACGCTGCACTACAAACCATGATTAATGGAAAAAATGCAACAGTGTAAAATATAATTTTGAAGGATCAGAGAGATGTAATTCTGCCTTACATCTCATCTCAAAGGGGAATAAAGGTTTAGCCTTCTAAAAAACTTTGTTGGATCAAGCTTTTCGCCTTTTCGCCATAAACCATACTAAGCCTGGCAATTTATGCTACAAACACATGCAATGATTTATACTACTGTGCAAATAAGATCATTACCACCATCCCTTAATCTCTCAATCCTGCTTAGTATATTGAAATTTCTTTCGACATCTTGAAGAAATGTTTCCTTCAGATGGCTTTCCTGAGAATGTAATGATATTGAATTGATCTCTCTAAATGTTTGAACCAGAATATCTGCTCTGATGACTGGGTCCTCTACATTGGCAGGAAACATCTTTGTGGCAGCTGGAAGAGGGATGCTATCTCTGAACACTTCATCACTTAGATAGCACATGTGCAATAGTTGCCAACCAAACTTCACCAATCTAATTTTTAACATCTTCAAACTTACTAAGATATTCGATGCTGTGCCATCTTGTTTGTCAGCAAAAATCACACAGAATCCCTTTTGCAATGACGGAATTAGTGAATCATGCAATCTGGCAAGGAGGCTCAGCAGTTCCTCATTCCCATAACTACACAATTATACAGAACAGAAAAAACATTTAAGTCTTCAAAATAATATCAATTAGAAATCTTAATTATTGATTCTGTTTTGATAAATCAATCAACACAAATATGTAACGCGTGATACACCAAATGCAATGCTTGATAAGTCATATTTTTATTGCATTCAACCATAACTCATCATGAAAAACCAAGTTTCAGTGGTAAAGAATACCTCATTTTGCAGTAAAAAAAATACCTCATTTCAACTGGGCAACAGAAGAAAACAGCTGCTGGTTTGTATGCACTAACAAAAGAGTCCATTGATACAATTGCATCATTTATAAAGTCCATTACCTATCACAAAAACAAAAGGCATCAATATTATGCTGCATATGTTGAAGAACTAGATAAATTGTGGCTCAACATTTTTCAATGTGAATAAACTAAATGCTACATATTTTTAAGAAATTATGGCAGTGCCAATACACAATTCCCAGGCATGTCATTTGCCACAGAAAAATTCTACTTCAATAGCCTTGAAATTTATGGGCAGTAGTTATTGTACATGAAATATCTGAAGTTGTAAAAATAGGGCTTTATAAGTGATATGGAAAATATTATTTATGATTGATTTGCTGTAAATGCCATATATTTAAAATTTTATTTAGCTATAGTATAATGTCCAGGGTTAGCTGGATTATGCCCAAGACAGTTTGTAGGATTGGCTGTAGTAGCAGGTAACTTCACATATAAGTCAAGGTTAAACAAATGGCTGAGACTAGGTTCCACCCGTATAATGGGGAGTATCTGGTTGGAAAAGAAAGTGTAGTCATTCCAGAATCTAGATGGAAGCTCAGCTCAAATGCTAAAGAGCACATGATATGGTCATTCTCTCTGGTATTCCTACCTTTCTTGAAAATACTGTCCACTTACAGTTGCACTTGTATGCTGCCTTTCTCTAGATGTATTTTCCCTCTTGGCTCTTTCCCAATAAATGGACCATTAGAAATGGGGAATATAAATTCACTCAACTTTCTTAGCGGAACTAAGCCAATTAGTTATCCCAGGCTGTAGGAGGTTACAAAGATACTGGTTTATCACCCCCATAAAAGAAGATTAGGTTACAACTCAATTTCAAAGAGGAGAAAAAATAAAGTGACTCACCTCCAGCAGATCAGCTTGAAGAAAAGCAGCATTATGGTGATCGAGGTTTCCAGAAGAAAATAAGACCTGTACATAATTCCCAAAAAGGAAGTTATCAATTTTAATTGTAATTTTTTCCTTTATACACATGAACTTTCTATCAAGATTTAGACATTCAGCCAATTATCAATGGTTTTCTAAAAGACATTTCTATCCATTAATGCATTTTAAATAAGTCAAATATTTTATGGAAAGGAGAGAAAGAAGAATATCAGGCACATTATTGGCCTACAGTATGTTCAAAGGGAACTCAAAGATAAAAGTGAAGGAGTCATACTTAGGTACTATCTTCTTCTAACAAAAAAATGATGAATTAATAATTTAAATTTATAAGATCAAAATATGTATGTTCTGTACATACATCCAAATAATACAGAAACAGTAATGTATGCACATTTTATAAACAAGTTTCTCTCAACAATATCACCCAACAAAGTCTTGCGAAGTATGTCTCTGCCACAGGTCCTATTTCCTCTTCCCACCTTTTCTTTGGATATGTGTGGAGGCATGTGCCTGTCCAAGATTATCTTTTTATTGTGTTGAAAGTATAAATTCTAAGAATAAAATCAAGAAGCTCTTCAGCATAGTATAAATAAACAAGAGCTGATTATTTTTCTAACAGCAAGAAAAAAAAATGTTGTTGGACTTTATATTATGATTTCCTTATGAAATGCATTGGTCACAACCATACAAATACGAAAAATCCATTTCTATTCTATTTCATTATTCTGCAAATGAATGAATAAATTAAATAACAGCATCTAAACAAAAAAAAAAAGGGGATGAAATATTGAGAAGATGTCCATCAAGTAACTTTCATAATTCTAATCAAACAAAACTGATTGTTGGACATCAAAACTAAACTTATCAATTTAACAAATAATATGATTCATGATGTAATATCTACTTGTGATAACAAGTTAACAACCAAAAATAATATTCTCAAAAAACTTAACTAGTTAACCCAAAAAATCAAAGCAGAAAAGAAAGTAGTTTAACATTATGGATATTCAGTTATACTCGGTCAAATTACAAGAATACCTCCAATGATGAACTACAACGTTCATGCATTGTGCTGACAATTCCTAGAAAATGGGATATTACTGCAGTCAGATCATTATGGATCCAAGGCTGAGCATTCAAAGAATTTCTAACCTGATACACACAGAAGGAGAACAGTAAGCAAGGCAAGTTAAATGCACAGCAGGAAGCAGTTCAATTCCACAACAAAGTTTGCATAGAACAACCCATTAGATTGAGATAATTATATGAACATAAAATGTGTACAAGTGTAATGCACACAAATTGCAAGGTTGGATTAATATCCTTCTATATTTTTCTTGACCAATAAAGTAATAGGACCTTCTAGAGATGGTACAACTTAAGTGAACTGAAAAACTCACAAAAATTGAGAGTCAAATAAAACAGAGAGAGCAACAGAATTAAACTGACTGGTCTAATTCAGGAGAGGAAGACAGAACACCAAATACTATCATGCATTCCATTTCACAATCAATAAGGGAAAACATCTTAATGTACTTCATCTACTATTTTGTGAAAATAAAACCAAAAAAGCATCAAAGATATAAACTTGCATTAAAGACACCTGTGACAAAATACCAAAAACAAAATCTAACTTGTTGCTTAAGTGATTATTAGTTATTATAGATTTCTACATATTACTGTAATGACAACCATCAGTATCAAGAAGTAGACAATGCTAATAAACAATTCATTGTATTGCATACAGAACCTTAAGTCTCAAATCGGGTTTTATTCTCAATACTAGGCAATGAAAAATTCTACCAAGAGATTAAAATCTGGAAGCCACATGGCAAATGATCTACTGATTAACATCATGGTAATAACGATTCTGTCCATTCCACAGAAAATGTCAAATCAGTTGGTTGATTATGCACCTGCAGGTGAAATAATGCAAATTCCCTTTTCCGTTACCACAGTTATCAATCTTGGATAGCAGCAGAGAAGCTGGCCCCCCAAAACACCATAGCAACTATTGGGACAGGCTGAACAGCTGCTATTCTAGGATTATAAATCCAACATAAGTTATAATATATACATATAAACATGGAAATCAATCTCATTCTCAGATAGCAGTCCGTAGTGGCCAGCTCAAAAAATGCTATAGCAAGATAGTGGGAAGTGCAATGGCTGTTATTTTTAATATTATAATAAAAACTAAATAATTTATGCTACATTATATACATATATAAATACCCAAATTTATTTTTTGCAAATTTAAAGAAATTTAAAATAAATAACAAGTCACAATTTACACATACAATCACCATCAATCAAGGAGCAATAAGAAGTTAAGAACATAGTAATGAAGTCAAAAAATGAAAGATGAAGGTTAAATTAATAGAAAAAGAACATAACATAGGGTTATTGTATGCAACATTTCCCTTGCATATGCAAAGAGGTTATTTTTGGATTTGAACCCATGACCAACAGGTCACTAAAGCGCAACTTTACGGTTGCACCCAAGATTGCCCTCATACTAAGTAATCCACTGTTAAATAGAAATTCTCACCAGTGATCTTGTCAGTTCTTCATTTTCATGATAGTATATGGCACATATATCCAACAACTTCGGCAATTCAAGCAACTTCTTCTCCTGCAAAAGAACTACAGGCAAAATTAGTGAACAACGGTGAATCACAAGAAAGAAAATTCAAAAGGAGGTAATTACCTAACATGAATTTGAATGGAAATAATTTTCCAAAACATCAATAAATGCAAGATGTTTAATTATTATACCAATAAATGCACACGCCACTCATACCTAACATGAATTGGCAATGGAAATAATTTTCCCAAACATCAAATATGCGAGATGTCTTATTATTATACCAATAAATGCACACACCACTAATAAAGTAAGCAACATGTCCAGACACATTTTTAAGAATCAATTACCACCTTTGCCTGTAACTGACCACTTTTATCAACTACAAGCCAGTTATATGGGCACTTGGAACTGTACATTATACATTGTAGCATTTGCAATAACACGAGTCCTGGTGCGGTTCCAGGCACGCCCTATTTCTTATATACACACAACATTTGTGGAACACGTACAAAAATGTTATTCCAATGCGAGTCCAATCTCTGCCTGTGCCAAGGCATACAAATGAAGCCCACGTGCGCATGCAACGTAAAGTATGGACTGTGTTTCCAAGATATCAGTAACAAAAAAAAACTGCAGCAGAGACTCTAACAAAAATATATTCCATTGTCCACAACATAAACAAGGATAAGGGATATCCCACCTTCATGGTCTCTCAAACTGAGAGCATCCACAGGTCGAGCACCAGGGTCTTTATTCGAAGAACTGCAACTCACACGCATAAAAAAATCACAAATCATTAAAGAAAAGAGAGTCCAAATCAGAGCATGATCCAACTTATGAGAAACTTACATGCGATACAATACCATGAAAACGCGGCGACTCAACTCGAGCTCTCCAACAATAACACCGGCAACAATCCCTTTCACCCCGCGATGAGGGAAATCATACCACCTGCTCCTGAACTGCAAGAAGCTGTCCAAAAGCTCATGCAGGGAGGTGTCAGTAGCCACTGCAAATACAATAATAAACAACATTAACACCTACATTACACAATTAAAGAGCAAGTTGAATATCATTAACATTACATGAGATTGGATTTGATTTGATTGAAAAGGAAAAAAAGGATAATTAGAGTAAGTGTAGAAGTAGTAACCACCTTGTGTCCAGAATTGCTTGGGTTTCAACTTGAGCAAGCGTGACAACTGTGTGTTCAAAAGATCGACGACTCTCTGAGATTCGAGGGGATCCAATGCTCCATCTTCGGCGCCGAGACCCGCTGCCACAGCCTCGTCTTGTGGCAAGTATTTAACGAAATTCCCCTTCTGCCCTCTGTTTGGGACTCTGCTGCTGGTTGAAGAGACCGATGGTTGTGTTTGTCTGAGGGAGGTTGAGAGGGTTGGAGTTGGGTTAGGATTGGGATTTTGATTTTGGTTTTTGGGGACGAATTTCTTCTGATTATGGGTTTTGGCGAAACCCTTGTTGTTATTGATGTCATGTTGTCTACCCTGACTAGATCGATTCGACATTTCAATCGGAAAGGAAATGATCGACCAAAGTGGCGGAAAGTTGCAAATAAGCGGCAGGCAGGGTCTCTGGTGTCAACTCCTCGATTGAAATACAAAATTTAAAGTCACTGTGGGTTCATAGGGTGGGATGGGAATGGACAAAAAATATTTTATGAAAATTTTAAGTGTTCTTTCAATATTTTGTAAAAAAAATGGTAAATATATTTAACATCTTAAAACAAATAAAACGTTTAGCTATGGTTTGGTTGTGTGGAATTAAAACAAAACAGAGAGAAGATAATTGAGAAAAAAATATTTGAATTAAAATAACGCATTTGAAAAAAAAAATTCTCTCAATTCTTCTATATTTATACTCGACCAAACCATAGTTTAATGTTTTCGATATTTTAGCAAGTACAAGAACTAGGAAGAAATTGGTATTGCTTAGAATTATTCATTTAAAAAATAATTTTATCGTATGATGAAACTAGTTAATGGATGGTATCAATTTTTTAACTGAAAAGATTGTTTTACAACAACTGTCTTGAATGATACAACAAGTAGGTTTCTTTTCTAGACAAAGTTTCTATAAGTGTTCCGATTAGGGGAAAAATGAATCTTATCACCCATAGCATAAGTAAATCTAGCAAAACACGGGCTACCTATTTCAAGGATTGCAGATTATGGTGGATCGGGCAAAAAAAATAATTCAATTCAGGTCTTTAAAATGAAACCCAAACTCTATAAAAGCTTATTTTTTATGGGTTTTTGGTGAGCTAATCCCACATTGGACCATGATCGAATCAAGCTAAAAAAATTCCATTTAATTTAGACTCAAAAATGTAAATCCAAGTCTTACATTTTATCATATAAATTTGGACTAGTCCGACTAATGCATTCCATTTTGTCACTTTTACCCATAAATTAGTTTGTGTAGAACACAAAGGAGATAACAAGTTACTTTCAAAGATGTTTTTGGTGGATATTGTATTCAAGGAACTTTGCAATCCCTAACATGATTTTATTGTCCTTCAATTACTAGGAAAACGGATTGGATACAAGGTCGCTAAAGAGAGATTGTCAATGATATAAAGATCGCATAGGATTTGATATTATAAATGTCGATAATAATTTTTACAAGGTCAAATTTGACCTGACAAAAATAAAGTAGAAAATAATGAATGAAATCCATTGATGACTATGATAACCTTTTTACAATGGAGGACATATAAAGGTCCCCACCCTAACCAATGTCCTAGATTATAAGCTAAAAATGTCAAACACATCCACGTAATAGTTATCTCTGACAGAAAGATATTTGTGATCTTAAATATAAAACCAAGTTTATCATTATAAAAGTAGCATAAAATAAATCATAGGTAACTTCATTAAAATTTGAAAAATGATGATAGTGGAGTAAAAAAATATGCAATTGAGCCTATGATTTATTTTATATGTTACTTTATTGTGATTTCTATACTTATTTCTATAAAACCAGAAATCAATTAATTCTCTAGAAAAATGTTATTCTCTAGATTTTTTTTTGTTAGCATTAGATGAAATTTTTTTTCTCAACAAAGGAATTTAAAAGTAATCAGAAGTTGAAAAAATGTCGAAGCTACAGTGAAGTTATGTGCAATTTACCATCGGCTTTATAATATTTAAATTTAAGCACGAAGTGATTAATTAAATTAATTTGATCGTGGCTTAATGGCTAGTGTATATTTGTGGCTATACGTTTAAGAGCATATCAGTTTTAAGGAAACAGGGGAAAGCACACTCCAATTGAGCATCAAATGGAGTTTCTTTTACATGTGCATGAGATTATCTGTCCATCATGCTAAATCACACTCCAATTGAGCATCAGATGGAGTTCCGTTCTGTTTACATGTGTCATTTAAGTAAACCTTAGCCACTTGGGATCTTCCGCAGCCAAGTGGCAAGCAAGTCCTATATTATAGCCATCGTTCTCTCAACGGGACACAGAGAAGATAATGATAAAAATAATAATAATTGAGCAGAACTGAGCGCTCAAACAACCACGCTTTCCGTTTCCGCAGCATCAAAATATATCTTGAGGAAATCTAAGCAGTCATCAATAAAGATCCTAACAAGAGCCAGCTAATAAAAACGCAATCACCAGGAAAAAAGATTAGGCTCCCCCTTTAATCAAGACAAATAGCGACTTGTCTCCCAACCTTTCCCGCCCCTGAAATAAGCCAGAAAAAGGAAAATTAGTTTATAGCAATCAATTTTCTGTCGCAACTCTTAAGATTTGGTATTCAAATTAGTCATGTAATGCACAACAAAAATAATACAAACATTTTTAAAACTAGTCAATAGCCAGACCAAAAGAATGCGAACGTTATGCCCTTTCTGCTAAATAAAAAATAGAAAAACACCTACATGGACGTAGGTTAAGAATCATTAGTGCCTACAACACTTCAGGACCAGAGTCCAGAAGCTCTAATAAACCATGTAGAATATAATCAGTAGAGAGGAATTCAATTGGTGGCAGAACTTTCTTTGAGCCTCCACCAGCAAGATTTGCACTTGTATTATTTTAAAATCAAACATGTTTAGGGCAGGACACCACAACTGATGACCTCCAAACCTGTTTGGATAAGCTTATCCAAAAGCACTTCTAGGAGAAGAAAAAATAAAATGAATTTCTTCATAAGCTTAAATTAACTTATGCACAAGCTAATTTGTAGAAGCGTTCTAATTTTTAGAGAAATTCTATGAGAAATTTCAACCAAATTAGGGGGAGCCCTATCCTAACCTAGGCAAATATATATATATATATATATATATATATATATATATATATATATATAAAAGCGTTCTCACAGTGACAATAACAGACATTTACTTTCATGCTAATGTTGTCAGTCAATTTCTCAATGCACTACGTGATAGTCATTGGAATGTAGTTGTTCAGATCCTGAGATGCATCAAAGGATTACCTGCAAAGGGCTTATTGATATGGACATGGGTCATGCTAACATCATTGTATATAGAAATGCAAATTGGGAAAGAGATGCTAGTGATAGAAGATCCACAAGAGGCTATTGTGTTTTTATTAGTGGGGACTTAATATTGTGGAAAAGTAAGAAGCAAATTTAAGCTGCAAGATCAAGTACAGAAGAGTATTGGGCTGTGGCTAGTACAACTCGTGAACTACTGTAGTTAAAGCTTATGCTTCAAGAGTTGAAGTTTTGTGAGATGGGCTTCACGGCATTTACTTCAAATGCTATCTTTCATTAGAAGACTAAACATATAGATGTTTTGTGAGCTCCAAGGAACAACTTGCTAACGTGTTGACAAAGTGCTTATGGTCCTAGGATAACTTACATACGTAAGAAGCTGGATGCATCTAACAAATATGCTCCAGTTTGAAGGGAAGTGATTGTTATCAGATTTTGTTTTTCTTATTAGCTTTCCAAATTACCATTAATAGGACAAATGATTTGATCCAAAATAGTAGGATTAATTATTTTCTTTTTTGGTTTATGCTCATTTGTATAAATACACATACATATCCCTATAAATATAAATGAAGCATTAAGATTCAAGTGGTGCATAAGTTGATTTTTAACTTAAGATAGAAACTTGATTCCTTTTACTTATTTATTTTTTTCTCCTATAAGTGTTTGTCGAGAAGTTTATTCAAACAATACCTAAAAAAAGCAAATAAATAAATCCAATTGATTTGACAAGTCCTATTAGGTGTGGCCTTAAATATGTAATTTTCAAATCAAGTCATTATCCATTGGCTCAGTGCACAAATTACTTTGCACACAGTGCCTACACAAGAATTTTTTAAACATATAATTCAACTTTTACTGTCATTCTTTAGTTTTGCTAACATTGCTTGAGTTCGTAAGAGCAAACTATAACTTACAAAGATAATAGCCATCCGGATTACAGTGCTTATTTAATTAATTTTTAAAGTTTCGGCATGTATTATATATGTAAGAAATAAATTAAGCCAGACAATTAGCCAAGATGAGGATAAGTATATGTTAAGGCTGTACCTTTAACTCTGGCAATTCAATCACACAAGCGCACTCCACAACATGCACCCCAACACGTTCTGCAATAAAGAGAGTAACGATCAGAACAACTAAGAATGTATTCAAATGCTGATAGTGTTAAGCATTAAACACTATAAAACGCGCTTCCAAGTTAAACAGTCACTTGAAAACACCATTATAGTGGTAGATCAAAAGGGCACTATTAGGTTCATTGCCCAGAAGCAAGCTTTTGTCTCCAATTAATAATACATCATACAAGCATTATTTTTCTGAATGTATAAATAAACAGAAAGAAAAAAGATAATCGTGAATGCGAAAAACATTAATAGGATGATCTCTTTTGTGGCTCAATAGGTCCTATATGTCCAGATTTGGTCATTTGCACAACCTCTAGAGACTTTTTTAATCCATAAACAGAAAAATACAAGTTCTCTAATATAAGGTACAACAAAACCTCTCTTTCCTACAGCTCTTATTTTTAAGGAGAGAGGCACATCGGATGAAACCAACAAGTGTGACTAGGATGGCAGTCAGGACCCACTCATGGATAGCTTTAAGAAGGCAGAAACATAAACAACTTCACTCAAAGGATTTTCTTTGCTAGCCCATAAAACATTAGTATTGACAAGTTTACCTAGAAGTTTAATTGCAGCACCTAACGTTCCCCCAGTGGCAATAAGATCATCTATGATTAAGGCTCGTTCCCCAGGTTGTACAGCCCCTACATGCATCTCTATTTTGTCTGTTCCATACTCCAGAGAATACTCTTCTGAGATAACCTCTCCTGTAAAGATAATTGAAACATGACCATTCAAACAAATCAAAACATCTTCTCCATCATTGAAACTTCAAGAGCATTTAATGACCACGGTGAAGAAGTACAAAACTTAGAATTAGAGGAACATGCACAAAACACAGAAATTCAAAGATCTCAAACCATAATTATCTGCAAAGTAGGAATTTCTGACAATGTTATATGCAATTACTTCAAAAGAGAGATACAAAACATATATACCAGGCAATTTATTGGGTTTCCTCATGGGGACAAATTTTGCTCCAATAGCTAATGCAATGGGTGGACCAAATATAAAGCCTCTTGCTTCAACTCCTGCATTGGGTCATAAATACAGGCATCAGACACAAATTAGTAACTCATTTTGACGAAAAGTAAAGGAAATAAACCATGCAGAATTCGAGGAACATTATTACTGAGGTATCTAATTTTGCTTCCACTATCTTCTAATGTTGGGAGTTAAAAAAAAAAAAAAAGTCCCACTTTGGCAATTTGTATGGAACTCAGTGAATTAATGAATATTTGCTATTCAAGAGATCATTCCAACAAATAGTATCAGTATTGTACTTGAAACAGGTCAAGAGAAAGACATAATTATGACTTGTGCCCATAGACTATCATCATAAATAACAGACTACATTCCTAGAATGAGAAGAAAAAAAAAAAAAGGCATTCATTCTTATAATATCAAAAGCTGAAGAACATAACAGTAAAACTCTTCTTCACCTAGTACTAAACTCGTGGCATAGGATCACCTCGTGCATGACATAGGGCCCATTATGTCTTTTTCTTTCGTAACATGATATTGTCAGTTCTTTACTAACATGAAGTCTTAATCCTTAAATCCCAACTTTGCAATAAATAAGTTGGCTCCACGAGGCAGATGATACAGATACACGTAAGCAGAAACAGAAAGTGGGAAAAACAAATTCATTTGGTGAGAAGTGTGCATTACTACATAAGCATGAAATTATGGATAGAATACAAGTGTAGGAATGTAGAGTACCTGCGACAACATTGATGTTTTGATCTCTGTACCTCTCAACAAACAAGTCAATGGTGTCTTTGAAAGCTTTTGTATCAAGAAGCAGCGTGGTTATGTCCTGAAACAAAATTCCTGACAGAAACAAGGAATGCAACATAAGCATAACATAACCACACCATCGGATCAGAGAAGAAGAGAGTAGTAGCGACCTGGCTTAGGAAAGTCGGGGATGACTCGGATAGCAGAGGCGATTCTCGCCAAGCGCGTGTCTTGTTGAGAATTCTTCGAAGCCATTCTAGTAACGTGTCGCGCTGCGCAACCAAACACAAACGAAGAAATCGTATTATGTTAGAATAGTGGCGATTGAAGATTGAAGATTGAAGATTGGAGAGATGTTGAATGGGAATTACGCGAAGCAGTGGAACGGAGGGGTGGAGAATTTAGATAGCGGATCGAAGAGGGTGTTGTTGAAATTGCGATCAGTGGAGGGAATCTAAGACAACTAGGGAAAGCACTGACGGCTGAATTGGAGCAACAAACAACCCGCATTCTCTTCACTTGTCAGTTGTCACTTTTTCATTTCCTCATAAATTCAAAATAACCACACAAACTAATGGATCTAGACTCACTGCCACTGGCACCTGTTTAATTCTGCTTTATTGCTCAAAACAATTTAATACTTATGATTATAAGATTCTTTTTTACTATTTTATTAATTATTTTAAAATTATATCTTTCTTATTTCTTTATTAATTTAATTATTTCTTATAAATATTAAAAGAATTAATAAATAAATAAAAATATGTACAAAAAATTAATTAATTAATACATTTATAAATTAGAAAAAATATCTTATAAATCTTAATTAACAACTAGAAGCCATAAATACGGAAGAGTTTTATTTATTTATTTATTTCTCTATCATTGAAATAAAAGGGCAACTTGGTCCAACCGTGCGTCTGCTCCTAGTGGTCCCTTTCCCTTCGTGGCTCATGCCTTTCTCATTTACTTTCGCACTCACTCCTCCGATTTGCCTTTGATGCGTGGTAGGTGAGGTGCATGTTCAATGGACCTTGGACTTCACGAAAATGACGTTAATTTTTTTCAGGATTTTTTATAAAAAAAAAAAAAAACACTAGTATATTTTGTTAATTTTTTGAACTCTCTTTAATTATATTTATTAAATATGATGCTCACATTTAGATTAATTTTAAAGTGTTTGAAAAATAATAACAATAAATAAATTTGAATTAGTTAAATTTCTTTTTATATTTTATTGCACTAAACTTGGGCATTTTTTAGTTTATATTTGAGTTTAATGACTCCTTTCAGGAAAAAAATTGACTGTGGAGAGAGTAGTGCATTGACCCACCGAAATCCATTAAAAAATAAGCATCTTCATACTCATTCACTCCTATAATTTAAATTTTAATCAAATATCAATATATGATATACTAAGCAAATTCAATTAGCAAGAATAAAAAGGAAACATTAAAATTATATTTGATAAAAAAAATGACATTTCTCAACACACAAACAATAAATAATAATATTTCAAGAAACCAAATACTTTAACTGATCAAAAATACACTCATAAAAGCAAATTAATCTAACCACACAAAATTAATCCTTAAAAATGTAAATTATAAAATGATGAATTGATGGGAAACGGGCCAACCCAACAATTAACCCACCCAACTCATCGGGTTAGGCAGGTTGATGGGTTAAATTACTTAGCCTACCTGTCTCTCTTTTTATTATTATTGACCCCTATTTTGTCATCCCTAAAAGTCTCATTTTTCTTTTTTTTTCTTTTTTTCTTTCTTTCTCCATCCTAGCAAATCACCAACGCATAGCTATAAACTTCCTTTCCAATCCTTATTTTTATCCTATTAATACAAGCAGCGAAATACTTTTGATAGGAGTTTAAGTTATGCCAAATTCTGAATTCAACACAGATTTTAGCACTATAATTAGAAGTTCAAGTATATTAGTGATAGGAGCTCAAGTTAAGTAGAATTTAAGACAAAACATTTACTTTATCACTTGTAATTAGGACTTTTAACTTATTGGCAAAACTCTAGTATATTTCACAACCTTCCATCTTTTAAAATAATTATAAGACTAATTTTTAATATGTGACTTTGATTTTTTTTTTTTTAAAAAATCTCCTCAAGGATGTGTTATGCATAAATCAAACTTATATATTTTCTCACAAATACTTAAGAGATGTTTGTTTCAAAGAGAATCTTTTACTCGTGAGAATACACGAAGAAAAAAAATGTAACATACTTTTGTTACAAGATAATAAAATAATTAATCAAATATATGTTTTATTCTTAAAAAATTTATAATCTTATGTTCAACCAATATTTAATCCAGATGAAAGGAGTAAAAGAAATTATTCTCATATGACAAGAATTCCTCTTCGCGATTTAAAAATCAGGTATACCCTCCTTATTACTACCTAATGCTTATCCTCACAATGCATTCATGTACAATTATCACTTTTAACAGTTTATTTGGTAATAGCTTTTAACAGTTTATACGTATTCTTAAATTAAATATGGATTAAAAAATGTAGTAGTAACCAGAACTAGAATATTTTAGTTTAAGAAGAAAAAAAGTAAAGAGTGCGTGCAATGTTCAATGTTTTCTCTTTTGATACATGAATTAATATCAATGTTATTTGGTCAACGATTTTTGGTTCTTATTGACAATGAGTAGGGCCAATCTAGAAATCATAGAAAAATATTTTGGCAAGTGCACGTGTGAATTTGGATGCTTCGCGTTGCTTTCTAAAATCTTACTTTCTAGATACTTATCGGAACGGAGGATTTCAAAAGCAGTGGTAGTTCCTCGTTACCCAATTGGTTAATCGCCCTTGTACTAACACTAACACTCACGCGGTTCAAAAGTCAAATGCCAAAAGTCAATTGGTTAATCGTCCAAAAAAATTGAGCTTCTTCACTTGCGTCGTACCTCCTACAATTCTGTCATCAAGTAGTAACAACAAGATTAAATTTTCATCCACATGAAAATTAGCATTGAATGGTAAACAAAAAATTCAATGACACAAATTCTAATAACATTAATCACAAACAACTTCCTTTCCTTTTTGCTTACAAAAATAATTCAACAAGATGAATAATGAAAAGCATTTTTATGGTATTTTGTTCACATGTTTTCAAAATGTAACTATAATGTATTTGGTTTCTGGTAAAGAAAATTGACTTAAGATTGATTTTAGGTAATTGATTAAGATTAAACATTCACGCCATAAAATTTAATTTGTCACGTTATAAGAATTTGTTGTTTATGCTTGATCCAATCTTTATTATTTTTTTATAACAAATATTAATTTATTAATATTATTAAAAAATTTAGTTGATAGAATTAACCTGATGACCTTTTTTCTCTTCCTTTCCATTTCAACCTTGTTGTTGATGCATCATTTTTCTTTAAAACTCTGTTCCAGTCCCCATAGCATTTTTTAACCAGGAAAAAATAGTCTGCAAAACGTGTTTCATCGTATAAACTCCCCCATTCAATTATTACCCAATCTAGCCTTCAGTTGAATTAACTGAACTAAGTTTGAATTGTGTATATGTAGCCCAAAACTATTAGCAACGTAGGTGGAGCGATGGAGCTGGACGAATCCGAACTCGGTTCGGGCAGTACGATAGCCACAAGTTCAAATGATCCCATGCTTCTTGTGTTGAAAAAAGAAAATAGCCAACATTAATTCTGCATATATTCTTGAACCTTCTTGAACAGCTATAAATGTGCTCCACAGTCTCCACTTGTCCAAATGGCTTAAAAAAATAGAATTCAAAATAGTGGTAACATCCCACTCCAAGCCTACTCCACTTGTTTTCCCCACCACAACAAGAAAGGATCTCCCATGTCATCTGGCTCCTTCATACCTCATCCTCCTCCCTCGAAACAAACCAAACCTCGGTGCCCCAATTATTCTTTCATTTTTTAACAAAGTGTTAGAAAATACTCTTTATTTTTTAGATACAATTTTTTAATTAATTAAAATTTATTAAAATTAACAAATTAAGAAAAAACAATCATTAAATATATAAAACGTATTAATTTTTATTGTTTTTAATAAATTTAAACCAATAAAAAAATATGATCAACAGAATACCCTTTCTCGGGAATTTGGAATGCAACTTGCATTGCATAGTTGATAGTGCATACATCCTGAATGATGCATGAATGACTCACTTTCGTTCAACTATTAAATTTCAAGTCGCACCCTAAGATATTGACCGAGAAAAGTCGTTGGTGGCTTTCTAAGTTACACTTGCCTACCGGCTGCTGTGGACGAACCAACTCTATTTACTAAGTTTTAAAAAAATAGAGAAATTGTTCATTTACATTTTGCGGATTTTGACTTTTTAACTTGGATTGGAAATGGTCTTCCTTAGTTCACTTGTACTACTTGGTCTTGTTTTTATTTCTCTTTTGCTAAAAATAAATAAATAAATACTCGCATATAGTAGCAATTAATTTGACCAACTTAGAGGTCCCACTAGCCACCAAGAAAACTATTCTCATGACTCCAATTAAAACACGTGCTCCACTTTTTTTCCACCTGTATTATAGTTTTACTCTTCCTTGCGCCTACTTTTCTCAGCACTTGTCACGCAACTTCCCTCAAATCCTCACCTCCTTATAAATCCTCCCCACCCCATTCTTCACTCTCACACTTCACCTCCAAACTAAAATTCATCAAAAGCAACCACAACAAGCACTTCTCTTATTCCCTATCACACTCTATTACAGATTCACAAGCGCAGACACTTCAAATGGCTCTGGAAGCTCTTCAATCACCCAGAACAGCCACTCCATCGTTTAGTCCCTTTGAAGAAACCAACCTCAGTTACTTGGAAACACCGTGGACCAAAGGAAAGCGTTCTAAGCGTAGCCGCATGGAGCAGCAACTGCAACACTCTTCATGCACCGAGGAAGAGTACCTCGCTCTCTGTCTCATCATGCTCGCTCGAGGCGGCGCCGGCGGTGTCCCCGCCGCCAAGCCTGCTGTCTCCGACAACAATTCTGCGCCGCTACCCGCCGCCAAACTGAGCTACAAATGTTCGGTCTGCAACAAAGCGTTTTCCTCTTACCAAGCACTCGGCGGACACAAGGCCAGCCACCGGAAGCTCGGCGGCGAGAACCACTCGACCTCCTCCGCCGTGACGACGAGTTCGGCGTCGAACGGCGGTGCTAGGACCCACGAGTGCTCCATCTGCCACAAGACGTTCCCGACAGGGCAGGCCTTGGGAGGACACAAACGTTGTCACTACGAAGGCGGTAACAGCGCCGTAACTGCCTCCGAGGGAGTGGGGTCCACTCACACAGGAAGCCACCGGGATTTCGATCTGAACCTCCCGGCTTTTCCGGACTTTTCAACAAGGTTCTTCGTTGATGACGAGGTTACCAGTCCTCATCCATCCAAGAAATCCCGTCTCAATTTGGCCACACCCAAGATTGAAATCCCTCAATACTGATGATCCATAGATCCAAAAACTATTCAGTGTTTTTTTTTTCTTTTCTAAAGTTATTTGAGATTAATTTGTTCTTGTACATATATAGTACTTGGACCTTATTCGCTAGTTTTAGCTTTTAGATTGTAGGCATTGTACTTTTTACAGTGACAATTCAATTCAATTCATTTATTTATATTTGTAAGAATGTAATTGATTTCTCCCAGTTTGCTTTATCATCATAGCGTAGTAGTGTGATTGATCTAGAATATGCCGCGGAATGGAATAGACATCGCGAATGAAACAGTAGAACCGCGTGAACGGTGCGGCAAGTTTGTTTTCGTTCTGTTGAGGTCACTTACGCGTGTTTCTTTTCTGTTTCGGCGTGTAACCGTTTTTACTGTTGGTGGTCCACGATTCTAATTTATTTGAATTTTTCTTTGACGAAAATATATAAACATTGCAAACTTTGATGATTAAAATTGCGAGTGAATAGTGATTAAATGAGCAACTTGGTAGCTGGGCCTGGGTGGATGGGATGTCTCGTGTTTGTTGTGCGGATAAGAACGAGGGTTTGGCCTTTTACGCGCTGTGATGATAACGACACGTGGATTACTTATCCTTACTTTGTATTTGATTTATAGGATCGTTGAAGAAACCAACGTAGCTCTTTGAATTTATAGCATTCCTAGTGTTGTGAGTTGTGACACGTTATTCAATGGTCCCACGTTTTGCAGTCGCATGAACAGAAATGAGTGTTGAAGCTTCCTTTAATTTGAAAGTGTAAGAAGTAGTAGTATAGAAAAGCAATTGAAATTCATTGCCGTGTGATACGTTTTATTGTATGTGTCAGTTAGGATTTTACCATACTTATCTTTTAAGATGGAGTTCACACACACAATTCACAATTGTCATGCCGCAATTACACGCGGTATCCAAACATTAGAATTAGTAAAAGAAAGTGCGTCTTTTAGTTGGGCTAGGAGGTGCCCAATTTTATGCCAAAGTCTTGTGGAGTACTCCAAGATTCGCGTAAAATGAACCATATTCCATTTTGGTTTTCAAGTTTCAACTTTATCCATATGCCGTCTCCCTTTGCGTGTTCATTAGAGAAGAAAAGTTCACGAAGAGACCCATTATTAGTGTTCATACTGGAAATCTGGAATGTCAATCTTTTTGGCAATCAACTAACTCGTGCATAACAAGTTAGACAGTTTTTACTTCTCTTGACTTGAGTGATCGTTGTGTTGTTCTACAAGCCCATAATAGGAGTTTTATTGTCATTTATTGATGTATTATTAGGGGTGTTGGCAGGTTGTTTTGAATCGATTTTGATCAAATTTAAGATCCAATTCAATTAAGTTTGATCGGTTCGGTTCGATTTAGTTTTCAAAAAAAAAAAAAAATGGAATCCAACTCAATCCGTTCATGAACAATTCGGTTCGGATCACCAGATTACTCGTTTAATTTTTTTAGACACTTAATAATCTGTCAACTCCCAAAATTTCCCATAAATCAATTCTTATTTCAAATCAACATAATGTCAGTAACTTGGTTTTGATCAAATTTTCCATTATTTTGATTTCAACTACTTAAGTTTTAAAGTAGGGAATATAATTCAAATGTCTAAAATACAATGTCCTAAACAGTTAACTCTAAGTGACATGATTTATTTATATAAAACTATAGATTGTCAATTGACAACTTTTTAATATTAAAAATTATTTCATTTAGTCTAATTTTTGGAAGCAATCGAGAATTTTTTTAATTATAAAAGTATGCTATTAAAACTTTTATAACATATGAATATTTTGTTGGTCCTAGATGAACTCAAGAGGGGGTGAATTGAGTTTTATAAAATAATTAATAATTTAAAATCAAACTAATAGATAAAAAAGACACAATCAATTTTAACGTGAAAAATCCAATTGGGTAAAAATAACAACGTCTAATTTGGATAATCAATCTAATGGACAACTCCACTATGACAATTTTGTGTACAAGAGTTTCCAGTATCCTAGTTTCCTAATCTACCCTTACACAACAAATATCTCAGTTGGTATCCTTGTTTTCCAGCAAAAAACTTTAGTTGCAATTCACCAAGAATAGAGATAGACTGATATCCTAGTTTCCCAGCCACAAGTCGCACATCTCAATTCATCAAGATCAGAGACAAAACTGGTATTCTAATTTTCCAGCTGCGACCTTTTCCAAAGTCAAGAAGATGAATATAATAAAATAGTTACATTTACGCTTCTATTCTTTAAGCAAATAGGTACGCAAATAAGTACCTTTAAATTTCTATTTTTTAAGCAAATAGGTACATTTAAATCGTGATGCAGAGTTGAAGAATCAGACTTGTCAAACGCTTCCATATGATCTCACAACAATTCTCTCAATGATGCAAACATAAACTCTCTAAAACTCTAATATTATTTGGAATGGAATACATACATGAACACCAAAACATGTTTCTATTTATACTAATTTAAAGATATGATTTTAACCAATTTTTGAATGCAATCATAAATATATTTTATCATATTATCCAATGCAATCTTAAAGATATTCTATTATATTATGCAATGTAATCTTAAAAATATTCTATCATATTTTTTGATGCAATATTAAAAAATATTCTATCATATTTTTTAATACAATCTTAAACATTTACAATGTCACACATTTTTTTATTGTCAAATTATTATTTTAAATTTTTAATATATATAAAATAAAATTTATACTATTATCACGAGTTTAAGGATCGAGTTGTCGAGTCAACAGATTTGTGAATTTGAACCCGTGACCTAATCCGTACATGAATGGTTTTGATCGATTCAATTCGATTTTAACTCAAATATATAAATGTCCTGACTCAAACTGTTCGGATCGGTTCAGATCAGTTCGGATTCATGTTCAGATCAGTTCAGATTCACAAGTGACCTGTACTCGTGAACACCCTTATGTATTATCAATATAATTCAATAATGTTATGCGTTAAATTATTTTAGTATAGGACATCACTATGATTGACAACTTCATTTTCTAACTGAGAATCATTATCTTGTATTTATTAATACTTTTATGAAATATTATTTTTCCATAGAAAGAATAAGAAATCAGTCATGTAATTTGATTTCACTGGGAAGGTCTAGCACCCAACTTGCATTTTTGGATTGCCTTTAAGACAAAACTTGGACAAATCTCTTAAATACTTATACTCAATTTTCAAATCAAACAATGACATGTTGATATTTTTCTAATGTTAAACAATCTCCAACGGCAACATGTGAAAAAAATTATATTAAAAGACATGTGAAAATTTAAAAATATTTACATGTTATGAATTGGACTTAAGTTCAATTAGTATAATGACCCACTAAACCTAATAAATATTAAGTTAGTTTATATCATAAAAAATTACCTTGGTCAACACCCGTAAACATTAGCATATATTTAAGAATAACAAGTAATACCTCATATGGAATAAAGTTATAAATCCTATTATTACATCAAAACAAAATATTATTCCCAATAAAAAATATAAGATGAATTTGGTGATAAAGATAAAAA
>PYAF01001757.1:2229561-2300936 GCA_007407185.1 Glycine tomentella
ATTTACATTTGCGTTAGTTTCAATTTCTCTTTCCCATTTTACACACACAATCACAACATTACTTCCATTATTTTGTATCCAACTTATCGATCGAAATTATAGTTTATTTGGCCAAACAATCCTCGTTGGGAACGACAAATTCCTTACTTTCACTTTATTACTTGAGCGACCGGTACACTTGCCGTGAGCGCAACAAGTTCGGGTTTGGGTTTTCCCCGATAGCCAAAAGCGGGGGCGAGGGCGGGTATGGGGTTACTGATACCCGCCCCGCCCCCGCCCCCGTCCCTGCCCCCGCCCCCCGCCCCGTAATAAATACTATTAAAAAAATAAAAAAAATAAAAAATATATTATTTTCTAATTTTTTTTAATTGAATTGATTGATTTTGTTTTGTAATTTTAAAATTATGATCTCATATTTTGAATGTGGATTTGTTATTATTATTTTTTTTGTTACATAATTAACTTTTTAATCCAATTTTTCAATAAAAAAAATTATATTATTTTTTTTTATTTTTTAAATTTAATCAAATAGCAGGGGCGGGACGGAGAAAACCCGACCCCAAGCGGGAATGGGGATGAGGATGAGTTTTAAAACCCGACGGGGAACAGGGGCAGGGGCGTGGAGCGGATTTGGGGACGGAAAATGCAATATCCGTCCCCACCCCGCTACGTTGCCATGCCTAATGTTAACAATCTACTTTAAACATGTTTTTATCAAGTGTTTCACTAGTTTAATGTCTTTTTTTTTTTTTTTATTTCGAGTTTCATCTTTAATGAGATGTAAGATAATTCCAATAAAAAAAAATGAATATTTGATGAAGATGTTTATGTTGTGAGATAAATGAGACTTATCTTCTCTTCTTCTGTTATGGTCAATCTTATAATGAATATTGAGTTGGTAATTGTTGAGTAATTATCCTTACGGACGCGTGTGCGTGATGTGTGATTGGTTAACTGAGACCGATTACTTGGTGGGTCTCATACCGTACAAAACACATCATTTGCGTCACTTCACACATATCAACAGGTACGCTATTTTAGAATGAAAAAAAATTGATAATTATATTTATTTACTTTTATCCAAATTAATTTACTCTTAATTTTGAACGTGCATTGAACACGTCCAAATGCTATGTTGGATGTATACTAATCTACGAGTCGGGACGATTTCAAGCCAAATGAATTTGGCTGAATGCTTGTTTTAGCCACGGGAGATTCTCCTAACTTTTCAAATGCCATGAACTTTGCAGAATCCTTGTTGGCTTGTCCAGGTTCTTTGAATCTTGTCTTCCGTCTTTCCCAGTTGCCAAAGGCGGCGCCCTTATACACAAGTAACACTTACTATATGGTTTTAAAAATTAAAGGGCAGATTAAATGTACTTGCTTTAAACACGCGTAATTTTTATTTATTGTACTACTACTTTTTTTTAATGCATATTACACTACCACTTATTGTATAATTTTCACACAAATAGAAAATACCTATTGTTTTAGTACACAGATGTTTAAAATTTTAAAATCCATGCTTAACAAAGTGATTACGTATATAAAGTAACGTAAGTATTGCCGTTTAATGAGATGAGACATATACAACACCGGAAATTCACGAATATTGCCGTTTAATGAGATGAGACATATCAAACGTACATCTATAACCCAGCATTCCAAGAATTTGAGGACAGTTTACCGTTTTATCTTCTCACAGGGACGACCAAATTTCTTACCCCCATTGCAGCATGACAACATTCTCCATTGAAATCCCATTGCACAACGTTTTCAATTGCGACATTCGATCCCAGCAACACCAATATATAATACACTTAAGGCTAACATAAATAATCAAACAAATAGGAACTCCTAATTTCTCTCCTCATCAAATTCACTCAAGTCTTGTTCCTTGCTCACAGTGTCTCCCTTCTAAGTTGATTTAGGTTTTGTTTGGGAGTTAGGAGGAGAAGGGAAGAAAAAAGATTAAAAGAGAAGGAAGGGGAATGAAAAAGAGGAAAATGAGGAAAATTTCTTCCTCCTTGTCTGAGAGTTAAAAATATATTAAGAAATGAAACGAAGAGTTAATAAGATACTTTTACAATTTTATCCTTGAATTGTGATTCAATGTTTGTATTTTGGTATTTTATTAGCATTGATTGGGATAGGATAATAATTTTATTAATACTGGCTGGAGTAGGATAGTAATTTTATTACTTTTCCTTCTAAAAACCCCAAATTGGAGGAATAACAATTTTTAGACTTTTGAGGATTTAAGAGTAGTTTTAAAAATTGTCAAATCATTTTATTCAAAAATTAAAACTCCCAAACTAGGAGATGTCATCACCTAAACCTTTTTCTTCCCTCCCTTCCCCTCTAAAATCTCTCTTCCAAATAAAACCTTAGACTTTAGAGATAAGAGAGTGACGGTTGCTTGTGTTTCCAAAGAAGATGGAGAACCAAATTGAGTTGGTGTTTTTTTGTGGAACGTTGTAGTTGATACTGGTTATTCTTGCACCTCTTTTAAGCTTCCGGAACATCTAATCCATGATGTATAATTATATTCCGGAAAGGTAGAATGTAAATTTTCACATTCTGAAATAGATACAGAAAGCAAACATCTGATCCATAATGTACAATTATATTCCGGAAAGGTAGAATGTAAAAACTTACATTCTGAAATAGGTACAGAAAGCAAATGGGAGGTGCAGCAAATAATTTTCTGTAGTTGATACTGGTGAAAAGAGAATTTTTGTTTTCTACCACACCAATGCTATTATAATTTTTTTTAAGGGAGCAGAGATGGAGATCCGGCCCAATTTTTGCATTGGGCTGGAGAAATGGAAGTTTAAAAAGCCGAAATGGCTGGTCCAATGAAGGAAGATAAATTTTATTGCAAACTTACATGGGCTGGTACAATAAGAGGGAGAGAGAAAAAAAAAACCAACAACAAAAGACAAGACAAACACTAACTTTCCATTTTAAGCCTTAAATTAATTAAAACTAGTTACCAATATTTAGTTTAATTAATATATTTTTTTTACAATAGCAGTAGCAACATTTGTGCAAAATAGCCTAATTTCTCATTATTAGACTAGCGGTAGTGAATTATTTAGATAATCATTTTTAGTATGCATAATAACACATACTAAGTTTTTTTTATTATATTAAAACATTACTAAAATTTAAAGTTAGAATCCAATAATAATTTTTTTATGCAAATTAATTTTTGTCCCAAAAATTTAAAAAATAAACGACACGTTTTGATTTATTAAAAAAATACGATACTAAGTAGAATAAAATATTAAGAAAATGATCATATATATATTGAAATAATTATTTTAAAATAATTAAAAAATGATAATTTATAATTGAATAACAGTATAAAAATATTTATATATATTGAATTCTAGAAAAATGAGTTGTATCATTAAATACAATCACCACTTAAATTAATTAATTTTATAAGTATTTTTAGAATAAAATTTAAATTTATAATATTAGTAATTAAAATGAATTAATTTAACTAATATAATTATTTTATGAATTAGATAGTATTTGTTTGTTTATTATATATAGAAAGAGAGGTAATAATTATGAATAAAAATTGAGTGGAGTGTGTGTGTTAGAAAAAAGTTGGTAGCATTGATGAGTTATTTATTGATGTGGTGATGATGTTCCTCTATGTTAAAGATTCCTCGATGCAGCAAAAAAGAAAAAGCATGAGCTGCAATGGTTGCCGAGTCCTCCGCAAAAGATGCAGCGAGAGGTGCAGCCTGAGATCCTCCCTGAACTGGATCGATTCTCCACATGCACAGGCCCATGCAACTCTCTTCCTCGCTAAGTTCTTCGGCCGTAGCGACCTCATGTTTTTCATCTCCTCCGTCCCACTAAACAACACACCCGGTACGCTTCCTATTCTTTTTTCTTTTCTTTCTCCACAATTCATTTTATTACTTTCACATCCCATTTATGCAATTAATTACAGCGTTGTTTCAGTCTCTTCTGTTTGAAGCCTGCGGACGGACTATTAATCCCGTTAACGGTGCCGTCGGACTCCTGTTAAGCGGTAACTGGCACGTGTGCCAGGAAGCCGTCCACACGGTTCTCGCCGGAGGCATTCTCCGGCCGCTGTCGGAGGTTGTGGCGCCATCAGAAAGCATGTTCTCTCATCAGTTTCAGTCTCTGGCCATGGCGTCAGATTCTTTGAAGAGAAGCAGCGATGCAACAGCACGGGTTATGTCTACCATGGTTTCTGGAGAATCAGAGATTTGCAGCAGCGACGATGGGAAAAAGCTTTTGAATCTGTTCGTTTAGTTATTTAATTATGAGCGGAGAGGGAGATTCACTTCTCCTACGTTACGTACCATGAATGCTCGGGGCAAGAACAAGTTGGAATAACAACAACCTAATTATTTAAAGAGAATGCCTTTCGATATTCTAGTTCCCAAAAGTTCCTTCATATTTTGAGGCAATACTAATATTATTATATATTTACTTTCTTTTTTAATGAATTCTCATTACACCATCTATTACATATACCATCTTCTCTCATTTCATTTCATTTCTTTTCTTTTATTTTTCTCCCTATCCCGTCTTTTTCTTCTGTCCATACAAAAAAATGAGACTTCTTATTTGAGTGGATTGTGTGATAAACCCACTAATTAAAATTAAGAGTTCAAGTCATGTTCTTCCATTCAAGTAAAAATTAGTAATTGTTCTTAAATCTTTACTATAGCAACAAGGTATGAGATAGTTGAGAATGAGAAAGAATCCTCCTTAAGTTAAAAGAAAAATCTTGGAGATGATCAAGAAAAATCTTTGAGACTTCCACTTTTTATATAATAAAAATATATATTAAAGGGTGAAGTTCTTATATGTAGTGATAATGTTACGGTCTTACGGGAGAGAATCCATTCCTCGTTATGAAAGCAATAATAATTGTTCAGATGCATGATCTTACAATAATCACGAGTGTTCATGAATTGTATTGGATCAATTTTAATAAAAATTATCATCTAACTCAATCTATCACTTTATCTTTCTTAATTCATTATCCAATCTATTTGATATATTATTTAAACGTGATCAAACCAAATCTAACACAGTTTGAATTGGATCATTTTCATAGTAAGTATAAATTATTTTATAATTTTGTAAATAATAAAAAATAAAAACAAAACATGAGTGATATAACGAATTTATAAATAAAAATATATACTTACCTGTTTTGTATTTAATTCTGGCGTGTTTGGTTTCCTTTTAAATACACACTTATTCAAATATTTTCGTCTAAAACAATAAAGGATGGAAACTACAGAGGGAAGGGTCTAAACTAACATCGATCATATTGTTTTAACATATATCCAAACATGCGGTGAGTGGTCAGTTCTTAAAATCAGATCCATATGATTTAGTAAATAAAAATGTAATTTTGTGATAATTTCATAAATATATATAAAAAATGTAAACCTTATAATGATAACAAAAATATATACTTAGGTATAAGTTTGATTTGAATTGAATTGAATCTGTTCTCAAAATCAAATATAAAATATGATTCAATCTCTTATAAAAAAATTCAGTTTAATGTTTATTCGTTTTTCATTTTTTTAATGAATGCTTTTAGTTTATGACCACCTCTAGTTCTTTAAAAAAAAAAAAAAAAAACTTAATAAAATTTGATGACATTGACGTGCAAGGGCATAGTCTGGACCGTACAATTACATGACGAGGTTTGTGCAATATGGGCGAGTTTTAAACACCTGCACAGGTGCCTCCCATGTGAGAATCGATTCTGTTTCTACACATAAATGGGAATTACGAGAGTTTTGTCCAATATTTGACTCATAAACCAACCAGACTCACCCTTTTATTCCTTTGGTTATTAATTTTAAAGTCTTTTTAATTAATTTATGTTCCTTTAAAAAATTAATTTAATTAATCAGTTTAGAGAAAAAATAATTAAATAAGAATGTATAAAAAAAATTAATGTATCTAACAATAATAAAAAAATCTTCTAAAAAAACAAAAATTTCTAAAAATAATTTTATAATTAAATACGGAAAAAGTAAAATTTGTAATCAACAAAACATCTTAAATGTCGTAAGATTAGCTCAAATTTTCATTTGATGCCGTAAATTTCGATTTAATATATAGCACGTAGATTTGAACGGTAAAAAAAGAAAGCATAGGCGCACGGTGGGATTACACTCTCTTTGAGTCCTAGGCAGAAAACTAGAAAAAGGGGCACGCATTCAGAAAAAGTATAGGATAGGATGCATTACTTTAACGTTACGCCGCATGTGTCAGAATATTTGAAGAATCTACACGAAAGCTAGGTCAAAAATGGTGGAAGGTGGCAATTTGAACCATGGGATTATGAGACCAAGTCCACGTGATCAAAATATAGATTGGTGCGTTGCACATCAGGCATGGATTTCCTCCACTACAAGTCTACAAGTGGGTTCCACGCCAAAAGCCACCATATTAACATTGAGATAGAGTACTTTGGCAAGCAATGAAAAGAAGAAGAAAGAACGTAAAGGAACAATAAAAAGACACATCTTCTTTTGACAAGTATAAATCTTCTATTACCTGCTTTTTTAACTTTAAAAAACAAGTTGAAATGTAAACACTAAAGAGCAAGCTAGATCAAAAAATGTAGAATGAGAGCCTTTTAAAATACTTTACAAAATACAACATAGATGATTTTGGTGTTAACATTTAATTAAAATTAGAGTTCTGTTATGATAATTTATGTTACTTCTTAATGATAGGTTTTTGTGTAGTGGGACTAGATTACTGGAATAGTATTAGTATGTATGAGGTTATATATTTGAACTTAAAAATAATGTTAGGTTTTTATTATGTATGTTGATGCATTAATTTTAATTAAGAATATTAATATACCAAATATAGAAATTATTATTATATAATAATTTATATTTCTTCCGTTTTCATTTATAAAAAAAAAACAATTTCAGATTTATTAAGAAAATTAATTAATTTTATTAAACTATAATAATGAGTGTACTTATTGCTGCTGAAGATAGTAAGCCTATCAAACATACACTTTGTTGCTTGTTCATTTTATCTTTCTTAGGCTCAATCTTGAATCTAATCCTATATCCTTTGGGAACAGGTGATTACAGGCACATTATCACATTGATGGCTGAGATAGTCATTTTATTTTATGGACACATGTGCAGAGGGAGTAGTTAATGGAATTGTTATTCAGGGAGGGACTTTTGATTGGTTTGTTTTGGGGTACAACACTGTAAATATGGTTTTTTTTCTTTCTCTTTTTTATGTAACCACTTGAGATTGCTGTGCAGCCATAACAGTTTTAGGCGTGCTTTATTCTGTTATGGTACTGAGCTTTCTTTTGGTTTGCTCTATTTGGCTTGGGGATTGGTCATAGCTTGTGCCAAATCCTTAGTTGTTTATATATATCGTATGCTAATAATGTAGCAAGTAGTAAGGATAGCCTTACAAGCTGCTGGAATCATTGTTTCCAATCATGGAGCTCGCCAACTTGACTATGTCCCTGTAGCTAGTTTGGCTTTGAAAGAGGTACTAGATCCTAATCATTTTTCTGGACTTTTTTTTATATTAATTGAAATACAAATGAAACCACTTATATTGCTATCATTCTCGGTAGTGGAACTAAAATCTTGCTCATTCTTTGTTTGGTTTTAGTTAATCATGCAATATTCAGGAAGACTTATCTACTACATTGGCCTGATTCAAAGTCAAGCAAGTAAGTAACTATAAATTGTAAGTTTGTAACCCCTGTATTTAGTAGATTATGTTGTACTTAGTATATTGTTTGTGAGACATGTTAATCTTGAGCTTTATTTTTTTGGAAATTTTAATTTTCCAGGGGGTACTGTTTCTGTTGTTGGACATACAACAATGATGATAGATCATTGTGGTGAGCATTTTCCCTCACAACTTTTCTAAATATACATTGTACTTAAAATAATTTTATTTATCTAACTTTATTATGTTACTTATATCACTTGAATTTATTATACATTGTAGGGTGACATTTAGTGTGGCCTAGCTTTATGTATAATAGTAGTTATATCACTTGACCTCCTTACCATGTTTGGCCTGTATAGATTTCTTAATTGATTTCCTTAACAAAATTTGGTAATGCAGGTCAAAATGAAGCTGATTAATCTTAGGCATGCACAGATGTACGTATATGCCTTTCCATGTTGGTTGTTGTTACTAATAAGTATATGCCTTCTTTGTTGTTACTACTAAAAATGACATAATATAATTCACTAATTTTGTTATTCTTATTTACTAGCATTTCTCATAAGTTCATAACTATTCTTGAATGCTGATAATTCTGTTATCCTTTTGGATATTTTCCACAGGTTTCACCTATATAGCAAAACAGAGTTTGTTGCTCAACAAAGCAATTGGATAATACAGTACTTCTCAATTATCATTGTTTCATTTTCCTTTCTATTTTATTTTATTTTTGGCCAACTTTTCTCTCTATTTTCTCAAATGGATAATACATTGCATTATATTCATAGTTTTGTCGTTGTTTAGTTTGTGCCTAGACTATCTGTTTAGTTTTAAGGTATCTAGCTTTTAGTGGCAAGTTTAAGCTACCATTCCAAAGATATCCATAGTATGAAGAGGCCATACCTTTCAGTGTGTTGGCGATGAGAAATGAGCCTTCTCAATGGTTATACAACACGATAAACATTGTTTTGCTTGGTAATATTATCAAGAATGGCAATCTATTTGTAGGAAAACAGTGAATCATTTTTAACACAGGACATAAAACACTATGACAGATTTAGACCACACAAGTCATAATTGCATAAGATAATACTAGCAATATATATCTTATCTTCTTTTATGAACTTGGTCAATTACTTATATGCTTATCCGTTTTATCTCATTAGATTGCTTCTTTTAATTCCTCATTTTCATACACCATAACCAAGCACTCAATCCGGAATTACAATAATCAAAGCAAGCTTTATTTTTGGCCTTTAAGGGGAATTATTATAGAAAACATCCGTAGATGTGTATTTTCAAATAAAATAAGTGACTTCTAAGTTCTAATGAAACAAAGTGTTCTTGATACAACATTTTCTGTGGGTGTCCTAATACAAGACAGTTTTCTCAAAGTTCACGAGTCTCATGTAGTAACTGTTACTCTTTGACTGTGCATCTTCAGCTAAATATCCATCCTTCGGTGCTACCTACTTTGCCATACTATTTTTTGTAGGTAATTTTATGTATTGAAGCTGGGAGAATGGCAGGATATCACAACTCTGGCTTTAAACAAGGATAACAAAAATCTTTTGGTTTCAACTTTGGATAAACAATTGATAATCTTCACTGATCCAATTATAAGTTAAATTTACATGAATTTAGCGTGCTGGACTAATTTCTCTGCTTTGCACCGGCAGGGGACTCAGCAGGATAGTAATGAAGAGAGAGCAAGCAAATGGAAGCAACACATCGGAAGGACGCTCAAAGAAATTCTCTATGTCCTTTTATTTTCACCCTTTTCTATGACCATTTCTCACACAGTAGAAAATTATAATGAATAAGTTCGTTATAGATTTTTAATCAATGCTTAGTTGGATTAAGTTTGACCTGCTTGTATATAAATATCATGAATAAGTTTATTTATTGAGTTTCTTTGCACTATGTGAAACACATTGCTTGTATATAAATACAAGTCTAATGCGTAAATAAAATGTTTTATATATATAAAAAAAATGTTGTAGTGTGAAGATGCATAACATAAATGCATAACATATTTGTATCTGTGTAAGAAAGCAATGTCTTGTGAACTTCTCATGTCCCAAAATGGCAATGTTTATCTTAAAGTCATATTTTTCTTCCTATAATTTGTAAATATAATAATTAGTTAAAACTTTAAGGATTAAGATTGTAATTATAAATATTATTATATTTTACAAATTACAGGGAAGAAAATCAACAAAACATATCATATTTTTTTTAAAAAAATATTTTAGATCAATTATGTTTATAATTGGTTATGTTTATTTTTTTATTAATTAATTTAAATAGTTACTTTTTGGATTGCTTACATAAATAATCAATCTTAAAAGTTAAAGAACCGATTAAAAGTTAACTTTTAAGATTGGTTAACAACTGATTTAAAAGTTTGACATTTTATACCCTTACATAGACATTGGTCATACCATTGATGCAAAAGGTCTTTTTTAACTAATGTAAAAAGTTTTTTTTGTAGTAATAATATAAATTTAGTGACGGTGAAAAAAGTACAACAATTAATTCTCCTGTTATAATTGTGAGATTATTTTGTCATTAATCTATAATGTTCAAAGATTAATTTGATAATAAATATTTTTTATGACAAATTTAACATTAATTAAAAAATTTAGATACTAATTTTTAATTAAATTATTTGTAAGATTAATTTGTCACACTTTTTACATGTTTAATGATTCAATTTAAATTTTTTATCTTTCAAGAATCAATTTATTAATATCTCACTGTTTTAAAAATAAATTTGACGATTTATCTGTGTCTTTATGAACAAATGATTTAGACATTTAGTGTCTTGCATCTATACAAGTTTTGTGCGTTATCAATAAGGGTCTCGAATAGTGAGGGGTGTTGGGATATGATGTGATCAAGTTTTTTAATAGTAGATTCAAGTGTGTTTTATTTTATTGTTTGTGTAAGCTTCAGCAGGCTTAATTGTCAGAGTCCATGACAAATAAATCATATATATCAAAACTAAACTCTAAATAAAAAATTACTTATATTTTCAATAAATATATATGTATATATATATATAATTTTTTTTAGAAAAAATTAACCTATTATAACAGTCTCCTCCAATTCCCGTTGACCTGCTAACGAGACGTTGTATTACGACTACAAGCCCAATAAAAAGAGCCCGCTATGATGGTCTGCTCCTGTATGCTTTTGATGAAGAAAGGGGCTGAAGGCCCTAAACAGACAAAGAGAAAAACTTCACTCTCTCCAACAAGGGATTAAGAACTACGAGCTAGAAATTGAACAGAAAGAAAATCATCAGGGAAAAAATGGAGAATTTTAATATCATGGAAAATATGAAAACCATGCCTCACCATCCCCACCTCTCATTGAGTTCCGCTCCAGGAAAATATGACCGCATGTGGACTTCAATATGATATATTGGAGTCGTAAAAGAAGTAAAAAATTTAAAAGAAAGTCCACCATTTTTTTTCCATTAAACGCTACCTTGAGAAGAAATTTCAAAATGTCAGTTTGTCGCTTTAATTTTATTATTCTTTCTTGAGCGCATAGAAGAATATTATTTCCTTAGTCCCAATGACTGATGTTTAATTTTTTTTTTTTACACAGATCAAGAAATATTTTTATTCTCTTTTTTAATTTTAATAAATGTATTATTATGTCTTTCAAAACAATATTATTTATTATAGGATAAAATTAGAATAGAATCAATAGATGTTTGAATATTTCATAAAAAAATGAGAAGATCAATCAATTTGAAATTTTTTCAAAAACTAAAAGTACAGTCATTTTGAAATGTAAGGAGTATCACTCATGTAGTCCTAGGAAACTTGTATTACTACTTACTCCTTTAGTTGTGCAATTCGCATGTCCCACTCCACCAGTAAATCTATTGCTTAGGAGTTACCCTTCTTATAAAAAAAACCCATAAATTCATGGGGAAAATGAATGTTAATTTAATATCACACATGAACTGTTTGGATAGTTTCCATGGATACGTACCAACCCCCCTTACAAGATAAAAGAACCAGATACCTTACTAACCACGCCGTAATTACATAATTTATGAGCTAACAAAGACAAAAGATTCAACTAAAATATGACATGCTACACGGTTTATATACATCCTTTGGAACTTTTTGAATAACAATAAGAAAAAGAAAAAAAAATATAAACAAACTTGCATTTTAATATCAAGTTGCAATCCTGACTCTTTGCATATGATCAATCATCATACAGGTATGTATTGAATGCAAGGCCAAAATAAGCACACCTATTACCACGCTACATCATACCTTACGATGCGTTAGCAATGAAAGTGATCTTGGTCATAAATACAGTTATATGCTTTTTACTGTTAATGTTGAGCTTCAGGTAACCATTTTAGTTGTAAAAGATGTGTTCTCAGGCTACACTCTCTAACCTGCTCGTGTAAAGATTTTGTTAATAGCTTGTAGCCATACATTTGAGTAAGGAATTAACAAATAACAAATCCAACTTCATGTTATGATCATGTGATGAAAATCAGCAAAATACTTTAAGCTTCACTAGCTTTTTTACGGATACAAAATTTACCTGCATGGTTATAACCATTGATAAAAGGTCTCTGCACTCATCAAGCAAAACATGCTCCTTTGTACTCAAGTTAGCCACTTCAACCACCAACGAGTTTACATGTCCAACCTATCAATTGCAAATGCTCTTCAGAAATTTTGGCACGTCAATGGAACCGTACTTGAAGTCATCAGGGACAAGGAATTACCGTGACCAATATCTGGTACTTTTGATGGTAAGTACTAAAAACAAGTAATTTTAACTCAAGTTTAACAAGATAATGCATACATATGAAACTTGGTTTAGGATTTTGAAACCAGGACTAATCATAATTCATAACTCTTACATGAGTCGAAAAAATTATCTCAGTAACTCACAAGTCCCTCATAATTCATAAATGTAATTAATGCAAAACAGAGAACAAGGTTGCACAGTCAAAGTCAAACAAACAAGGGCGAGTGCTTCAGTTTTTTTTACCTTCCTAAAAAAACAGAACTGTCGAAGTGCAGTGGGGGAGTAAATGAAGTTGACAGAAGTGTGTAATAAATACAATTTAGCAGGGGTAGGTAATGGAGGGAATTACAGGTGGTAGAATGAAGTTTACAAATAATAAAAGAAATGCATAAACAAAAGAAAAATCAGACCCTGGAACTGTAGAGATAGTATTGGATCGTGTTAAATATTTTATTTTAGGAAGATGATTTTATCAAAATGGGGAAGATGAAGTTTGAAGTACATTGTTTGAATTGGCAGTTTGGCACTGCTAATTTGTTGCAGTTAAAGATAAACTAGGCTACAAACAAGGGACCTTATCTTTTTCGTTTTCTTGTCTTTGCGATGCTAGATTTATGGAGTTCTGGTGTATCTTTTTCTTCTGCTCTAAGAACACCTCTATCTATATACCATATTAGGCATCTGACTAATTTAGGTCGTGTTGGATAAGCTTTTTGCTTAAATTTTTAATGTAACTGCATTTCTAAGACTTGTGTATAAGTTTAATAGACAAGTTATTTTACTACCATAATCAGAAATTCAGAATCAAGAGACCTGGTGATCCAGATAACTCAAATTATTAAAAAAATAGTAAGTTAAATAAAACTTATGTTGACCCAGAAATTCAAATAATAATTGATATCGAAGATCCTTATGAGTATGGTAAAAGGAATATGTACCTTTGGAAACAATAGGCATATGGAGGATGCCATAGCCTTCATTACATCCACCGCTGAGCAAACAGCATCCTTCACTTTCAGTACATCTGCCTGAAAGAGAATTTTTATATTATTCCCAAAACATGCTGATATAGTAATATCAGCTAAATCATTATGACACTACCTATCATGAAAGGAATAGACGAATAAACAAGAAGCAAAAGTAAATACCTTGGCCCCATCAACAACAGGAAGGCGGAGAGTGCTAGCCTTTAGTGCTTCAATTGCTCCCGAAAGTGAATTTGTGTAAACTTGATCCAAATTAGCCCAATCTTCCAAATACATCATCTACAGTACAAGGTTGCCTTTAAAACTTAGAATATGAAAGTTAAACAAGAATTCAATAAGTCCTATGTTGAAGAGAATCAAATTAAAAGCTAATCAAACTAAAAATCTAGGAACAACTTGAGCACATGGTAAGGGTAGATCTTACTTGGTCCTTGAGGATGAAAATCAGCTTCAACTTATGCTTCAGCAATTGTAACTCTCTCCTTTTAGCACTCACAGATTCTCGTAGTTCAGTGGCAGATGCCCAAGCATCACAGAGACAATTCTAATAAAGGAAGAAAAAAAAAAAAACATTTGAAACAAATTACTAAAGATCATTTTATTAATAATTGAGATTGTTCACCCCAAATAATTCAATATGAACTCAAGAAATCCGGTAAAGTGAACTTAGTGGTGAAGGGAGAAAGGAGGGGGAAGAGGATATGGGTTCGAATCTCGCCACTAACAAAAATACTGACAATTAACATTAATTTATTGATTAAAAACAAAAGAGTCCTTCAAATGTCACTAACTGGAAAGTTCTACAGCTCAATATGAACTCAAAAAATCATAGTCAACTTCATCTACAATGCGTGATCTAATAATGTGACCTTGGTTGATCAGGCCTATTTTCTCTAACTGTCACTTGCCAAAGAATCCTAAAGATTAGTATGAACTCAAGAAACTCCAATAAGAGATGATTTATTACTTTGATCTAAGAGATACTAATACAAACTGAAATTAAACCGTACCTCAGCATTGGATTTCTGTGAAGAGAGGTCAGCATGTGCTCTGGCATTCACAAAACGCCATTGCAAGAGGCGGTTATAGAGAAGCCTCAGCGAATGCGCCTCGAAAATTCGGTTCTCTCCGACCTTCCCTCTCTTAACATCAACGGCAAAGCTCAAAATAGAAGGCTCGTTGCTGCTGCTGCCGTTTCTGAGCCTCAAGGGGCTCACGCCTCTGGAAGATGAAGAAGGTACCGTAGTTGAAACCTTGTTGGGTGAAGCGGGGCGAATATAAGAAACCTGGCCTCTGCTATTTATAACTCCTCGCGGAGATGATGCAGCGTCCAACACTGACTTTCTCGGCGCGACGAGTTTGGGAGCAGGGACAAGAACGTTTGTTGTTGTTGGTTTGGCTTTGTTGACAGTGATCCAGAACGACTCGCCCTGAAACGACACGGACAAGCTCTTCGTTCTTGTCGAAGTCAGAAGCATTTTCCCAGGCGACGACGCTGTCGTTCCGGCTCGTCTCCGCTCCACCGACTGTGACCGTTTGGACGTGAAAGGCGAAGGTGACCGAGGAGATGATGACGTGTAACGAGGCGTGGCTTTTTTGGGCGTGGAAATTGCGGCTTCTACCATTGTAATTGTGATGTTGTTAATTGGAATGGAACTCAAACTAATGTTGAGTTTGCTGAATTTGTCTTTCTTTCTCGGCAAAAGGAAGGAACAGAAGCAGAGGAGTGAATTAATTGGTGGATTGAAATCGAAGTAAGGATGTTTTGACCGTTACGCTGGAATGCGGAAACGCGGGTTTTGGAGTGTAACTGTCGCATTAGTAGTACTAATCAAGTTGCTGTTCGCAGGTTTGGTTTGATTTACAGTTAGAAATGTGTGTGATTAACAGATAAAAATAAAATAAAATTAAGTGTCTTATATTTATTCATTCATAAAATTACTTTCGTCTAAACATAATTTTACCATAAATTCTCAAACATGTTCCTAATCTGGAAAATTCATACGGATTTTTACACCTCCCATATCTGGACTCTTTTGACATTTGGCCTTTTTCCTTTTTAATGGCAAAGTAAAAATAGCCAAGGAAAATTCCTCCTATTTCTCTCTTTCTTTTAACCTAATTAATTCACTCCAATATGTTTTTACATTTATTATTTGTCCGTACTCCCATGCATTTTAACTTTGGTGGGTCCTCAACTCCTCATCCTATCTATCGCCTCAAGCACTGCATTATTGATTCGCAGTTCACCACTTCATATTACATTATGGTGGTGTGGGCTTCAACTAATTTGACGGAAAAGTACCCTTTTTTCATTGCCAAAGATCAGAATTTGCCTACGATCTCACTAATTAATTTGGTTAGTAGTACAATGGGACATTCGACCCTGCATATCTCATTAATCATGTCGCAAGGTTCGACAAGGACAACAGATTATATGATTAAAGCCACTTTCAGCTCCCAACTGACAAAGCCGTGCTTTTCCAACTGACGCCAACACTTTCGTTATGTACATATTTAGTGATTATTGATTTATTATCAACCCACTAATAACTTAACAATTTTGATATCGACAGAGAATCTCAACAACAAATTATGGAACCATCGTTTCAACATACTTGCGACAAATAACAAGTCAATGCAACAAAAATAACATATACGTACTATTACGAAATTTTTCAAAAAAAACTAAACTTAGATCACTTAAAAAAATTTGTAAAATAAGAAATGAGTAAATAGTGTTATAAACTATCAATCTAAATTGTTATTTTTTATTACAGATAAGTATGTTTTTACTTTGCCATTTCCTCAAACTCTCTTGCTTCGAAACATGGGAAGTGTGTTAATGAGTAGGATTTCTAAAGAAAACTGAAGTGAGTTACTCAAAGTTTGAGAACACCATAAGAAAAAGGAGAATAAAATCACAACTTTACAAGGGAAAGTATGAGAGTGGGGTTGTTGGTTATAGAGGACCACTTATCATTAACTTGATGACTAGTATAACCACACCTTTGCTATCAAATTAAAGTTAAATTAGCAGAATCTTCGCTTAATAAACACTTCAAACAATAATTTGAGTTTCTTACTAGATAATGTTTGCAAACATAAGCATGGTGCCTCACATTGTAAGACTAAGGGGCATCAAGAATGATGCCTGGCTAGGTCCCATTGAGACGGTGTAAGTTGGGATTAAGGGTCAAGAAAAGAAAAGCTATTGAGTAGTGAGAAACGAGACACACTTTTGGTGATAGGCCTATCAACTTCCAATTGGATGGAAATGGGTGATGATATATTTTTGGGAATGAGAAGCGATAATTTTAGCTTAAGCAATAAGCGAACAAACACCATCGAGTCTAATCGGAGTGTGGTGCTACTTAATCGTTTTATGACTTCCATGTATGACTGATATATTGTGGTTATCGTGATATAAGCTTTTTGACAGAAATTAATGCCATTGGAGCAATGATTTTACTATCACCATGAAGTTACTAATTTTATTTGTTTTCTGTTATTTGCCCCGTGCTAATATGTTTGCAATTCCTCCTTGATTATGTTCACCTCCCCCGCTTTTTCCTTGAGAAAACGCTTCACAGCTTTGAGTTTCTTTTAGTCATCATATGCTTTCATTGGCTTTAACGAGACTATTTTGAATTTGTAGTTGAAAATCAGGTTAATAACCTTAACGCCTTGTTTGGTAGCAGAAAAATAGGAAGAAAATACCGGAAATAGGGGAGTAGAAATAAGAAGCGATCCGGCCATTTACTATTTTGCTCTATTTCTCGTTTATTTTGTTCGTCTACCTTTATTTATCTCTCTTTTCCCCCCACAGAATTTATCTCTCTTTATTTCTTCTCTAGTTAAAAATGATTCATTACTAAAAAATAATCGAATAACAACTAAAAAAACTTATTTTTCTTATATATATTTTCTTTTGTAATTATTTTTTATTTAATTTTAATTTTTCTTTTGATCCTCCCCATCAGGGAGGCGCATGCTTTGCATCCCTTGAATCTCTCCTTCATTGTTCAAGTGGTTAACATAAGCAACTGAAATAAGTTTCCGTTATGATGAACATTTTTCTCATTATATTAAGATTTAATCCAACTTTTTACTTCTAATTTTTTATTTTGTTGAATTTTACCTCTAATAAATTATTTTGGTGCATTTTATTTCTAAATTTTAAAGAAACTTAAAGAATTTTATCTTCTGTCATTGGTCCATTAATAAGAGCAAAAGTTGATTGTAAAATTTGCTAAAACAATTAGGGTAAAATTAGTAAAAAAGTAAAAAGTTGGGTGCATAATTTACTAAAAAAGAAAAAGTTGGAAATAAAAAACGCAATTATGTTAAAGATAATATGATGGAAGATAAAATTCACAAATTAATTAAAAATTAAGACATAAAATGCACCAAATAAATTTATTAAAATAAAATTCGACAAAAAATAAAAATTTAAGATAAAAGTACAATTAAACCTTATATTATTAAATAACAACAATAGGGGGTGTCAGGAGCAATTGGGCAAAGCCCTCGACACGATCGGTTTTTCCTGTACAGGGAGTCATTTGGTCCATGTGACTTTTATTTTATTTATTTATTATTATTTTATATGGAGAGCGAGATCGAGTGAGCGATGGAATTCGAATTGTACCGACGGTGTTCTGGGCAGAAGCCGGTGACTGGTTCATGCGTTGTTAGCTTGATATTATGTAAATGATATTCGGAAATTAATAAGTAGAATCCAGATGCTTGTTTTCGTCCTCAAATAGCGAATTTCTAAGGGTAGTGTCTCTTTCTCTTTCTGAACTGATTCCTAAATCGCTATTAGAAATCGTAACTGGGTACAATAGTTCTGTGCTGACTTGTAGTTACTAACCAGAGTCTGTTCTCGAACGCGGTTTATCGATACTAGCTTATCTTGCTTGTTTAATTCCTGCCTATAAACATGATAATTAGTGAGTGAATAAAAAACAAACAAACACAGATTTGGAATGGAAATTTTCTCTTGAAAGAGGGTGCCTTTGGGAACATTAATACAAGTGCTGTATGGTGCTTAGTTGCTGGCGTTGAGTTTGGAATCTTGAGCAAACGAGGGCGACCTGATGGAAATGCCTTGGAGCAGCAACACCGCAACAGCAACGATGTAGCAGAAAACAACAGCAACACAGCAGAAATCCGGAACCAGTAATAACACAATTTGATCAGTAAAGTGAAAGTAAGAGAGGCAAAAGTCTGAGACGTGTGGAGGCACACTCTTTTTAAGGATTTATTTGCGTAGTGCAAAAACCTCCAGATTTAACAGACTCTTCTTAGCCAAGACTAAGGTAGCAGAACAACAGGAACTGTTCTTATCAGATATGTGCCCAGGAAAAATACTCTCACGTAAAAAGAAGAAAATGAAACCTGTCTGTTTTTTCTAATTTCTGGATTAAACTTATCTAACATTCCCTGAACATAATGTTTTCCAAATGCAAATCTGATCCGATATTTTTGTGTTGAGTAGGATTTCGTTCTGAAAGAAAGATAAGATCAGATCATATGAGAGACACGTTCAAGAGTTTATAGCCATTTAAATGGCAAAAAAAATAATTTATTGTAGTTTTAAAAAAAAAATACTAAAATATTGTAATTTTAAACTTATCTACAAATGTATAGCAATGACTCGCGCACAAATACAACGTGATTGATCACGTTCAGGCTTGCCGTGATAGGGGTTAAGTTATGTCCACATAGGACATGTTTAATCACGACGTCCATATGGAATTACGTCCGTATAGGACGTGACCCCGCTCTGTGATCTTTTTCTTTCCTACCCGTTATGCGTTATGCTAAACTGCTCCAGAATAAAAGGCATGTGGTGTTTCGTTTGTAATATGTAAGTTATGCTAAACTGCTCCAGGATAAGAGACCTCTGGTGTTTCAAAAGCAAAATTTACTTTTGCCTACAGTAAAATGGCTCAGGCACATTTATTACCTCAAAAAAGTTTTCTATTTAATTTTTAAAAGTATAGTTATACTAAACAACTTGCTTAATATTTGTAAAAAAATAATAATCATTGTATTAATTAATGTTTAGGTAACATTTTATAATTTCTGTAAAAAACAAGAGTAAGATTTTATATCTTTAATGTTATGATAAATGATCAAATTTTAAATAAATATTTCATAGAAAAATATTATTTTAAATTTTTAACGTTAATTATTTAAAAAATATGTAATTTTAATTCATGTAATATATAGTATGCAGTCTCAATTTTTTTAAATATTAAGTATGCAAATCTCATTTTAATTCATGGACTGTTTGTGTCTCATTGTGAATTTGTGACTGACAGCGTTCCCTTCAGAATACCCGTCAATCGAACCTTAGCCATTTCTCTCCCTCGTGCATGCAACATGGCCGGTGTCCAAGTTCAATGCAAAGGTAAATTTCTTCAATTTAGGATAAACGATCTTTCACACTTTTCAAATTTATTTGTTTATGTTTTTTTAATGACTAAGGTCCTCTTAATAAAAAAAATTTAAAAAAAGAAAATAAAAATTGAAATAAATTAAACTTTTCCCATAAATATTTAAATTAAGTTAGATAAGTTAAAATCAGATTTTGAAAAAGTTTTTTTTATTATAAAAAAAACATACAATAGATTGCCTTATGCATAATTTAATTTCAACTTATAAACACACACACACACACTTAATTTTAGGATTTTTTTTGGATAAAAGTTGGAAAATTGTTTTTATAATTTTTAATGTACATTTCTGGATTTCAACATACAAAACAAAGAAGGAAGGGATTACTGATTTGAGAGTCAAACTATTTTTTTTAACTCTCTTCACTAATAATATCCAACTATCTAAATTTTCTGAAAAATTGAGATTGCATACTATATATTACATGAATTAAAATTACATATTTTTAAATAGTTACATATTTTTTAAATAATTAACGTTAAAAATTTAAAATAATATTTTTCTATGAAATATTTATTTAAAATTTGATCATTTATCATAACATTAAAGATATAAAATCTTACTCTTTTGTTTTTAACAGAAGTTATAAAATGTTACCTAAACATTAATTAATACAATGATTATTATTTTTTTTACAAATATTAAGCAAGTTGTTTAGTACAACTATACTTTTAAAAATTAAATAGAAAACTTTTTTGAGGTAATAAATGTGCCTGAGCCATTTTACTATACGCAAAAGTAAATTTTGCTTTTGAAACACCAGAGGTCTCTTATCCTGGAGCAGTTTAGCATAACGGGTAGGAAAAAAAGATCACAGAGCGGGATCACGTCCTATATAGACGTAATTGAGCACCTAACACGTCCCATATGGACGTGATTAAACACGTCCTATATGGACGTGACTTAACCCCTATCACGGCAAGCCTGAACGTGATCAATCACGTTGTATTTGTGCGCGACTCTTGCTATACATTTGTAGATAAGTTTAAAATTACAATATTTTAGTAATTTGTTTTTAAACTGCAATAAATTAATTTTTTTGCCCCATTTAAATTTATAAAACAGTAACATCACACTCTGAAAATCGTTGAGTGTGTGAGGCTTAGTCAAATATTTCAACTCAAAAACAACTTCCGCATAAGGCTCAACAATGGAAATTAATCTTGAAAATAAAAAGAAACATTTTCTTCAAAATAATTTAATGCATGTGAGCCAATCTCTTCACAAGCAAATACTTATGAACCATCAAAACATTTGAACACGTAGCAACATATAAATATAAGCTTTTAAATATTGAACACTTGGCCACGTAAAATAATAAACTTCTGAAATATAATATATTGTTGTTTATACAACTATTTCGAGAGGAGCTATGACACATTGGTAAAGTTGTGTCTCTTTGCATATGTAAAGGGTAAAGCTGCTTACAATATTTCTCTCTCTTAAGTTCAGAGAAGTTTAATTTGAATGATGCACAGTTGCTTTGGGAATGAAGGAACTTGCGAAGCATTCGCCAAGTGGGAGAATGTTGGATATGGCTCATCCTTCGCAGTCAGATGACAACCCTTCTTGTTGGCGGGGTCAGCAGAAAGCCAATTGGGGTCCCGCTCCCAGGTGAGCGGGCGGGGGTCCGGGGGGCAGCGCCCCCAGGCCCGTAGAGGCTAGGTACTGTTGTGGGCCTCTGATTATTTGTAATATTTTACTTTATTAGTAGTTTGGGCTAGGACCCATGAATAGCTACTGTTAGGGTTTCTTTTAATCCTATTTATATTCCCCTTGTAAACCGAGTGACTTGTAACGAGTGGCGGTGAGGTGATTATAGTACAGACAAGCTGGACGTAGCCTACATTGGGTGAACCAGGGTAAATTACTGTGTCAAATCTCTCTTCCCTATTCTCTTTTTTGTTTTTCGATTTGTGTGTGATTGTCGATTTCCAACAACCTGCGCATAGTGTGGAGCCTCCGGGTAATGGGGTACGTAAATTTTTTACTTTATACAACTACTTCAAAAACTCATCCTTAGTTCAAATTGTAGGTTGTAACTTGCTTGCATGAAGTTGAAATTGCTAGTAGTCACATGTTAGCCATAAGGCGGTGAATTCATTACTGGACCTTCTACGCATTGCCTATCAAACTATGGGAGTTGGTCATGCCCAAAGTTCTTACCTTAACTGTAAGGAAGGGGGTGCTGGAGGCAGTTTCAAAAACTGAATGGCTAAAGTTATTGTCTTATAATATTTATAAACAATTTAATTTATTTCTCTTTTTTTATTGAACATATTTCTCTGTTTTATATTTTTTAGTATATATTCCTCACTTTTTTTAAACCATTGTCCCATGGGCATGTCTAGGCTCAACAATGTTCTTAACCCAGGCTGTGCTTGGTCCTAGGCCCCAGATATCTAAAGCCTTCACCACCCTAACATGACTGTATGGAACTTATCATTTTGCAGTGAAAGAATTCTGTTAATCATGTGATTCTAATTTTGTTTTAGTAAAACAAATAAAGCAAAATGCCTACAGCCTAATACATATGTTGATTGCTCCATTTAGGTTCAGCTGCTTCCTGTATGAGTAAGATATGGTGTAAAGAAAATTTCTGAAGTGCTGTTGGTTAGAAAGAACAACCAAGATAAGTGCATAAAATTCTATGGACCCATCTATAGTGAACCTTCTGGAAGATGACGAGGTTTTCTCCTCTCTTCTTTATACTTTCTTTCCAGAAAACATTTGCTGTTACTGAATTGGGGCTTAACTTATCTTGTCACTGTGTTCGGGTGTCCACAGGATTCAGGAGCAGATGTGGAAGCATTCCAGGCTGCATTAAATACAGACATAGCAGGAGATACTTCAACTTCTCAGCTGTCTGGTTCAGACACAGGTACCCATCAGAATCTTAGGAGTATAGGAAAATCATATTGACTGTTGTTTCTGCTTGGTAAATTCTCAGTTGCACATGCTTTGTGCCACTATGACTGTTTCATTTTGTCCAAAGGAAGCAATAATTCATTGAGCCAGTTGTTACCAAAGTGGCCAACTTCTAGCCATGACAACCAAAGTGACTGTCAAAATCAAGAGCCTAAAGTTGTGCAGCAGCAAGAGCAACGACATTCATCTGAAATGGAGCAGAAGCCACAGCAACCTCTTGTTGAACAACTACATAATGTTGCTTCCCAGGATGTGATTAATCTCCCTTCATCTCAGAAACAATCTCAAGATGAAAGTGTTCAAGGCCATACTGTACAAGCTCACCACCAAAATTCTCAAACAAATGGAATTCAGAATTCTGAAAAAGATCCTGTCTTCAACCATGAGGCAGTCAACACACATAATCCCAATCATGAATCTCAGTACGCAAAGCTGCAGCAGATGAGTAATCAACAGGTCACTGTCAATGAACAGCCTGCAAGTCAGGTCAATCGGAATAAACAGGTACCGTTTGCCATGTTGCTCCCTATGTTGATTCCCCAGCTTCCCAAAGACAGAGCCATGCAACTTCAAACTTCATTTAATAAGTTGAAGGTTGGTTTCTCAAACGAATTTCACTACCATGTCCATTCCCCCTCTTTTGGACTAAATTTTTAAAGTTGTGACTTGTGATAGTAGGCTTAGCCGTTTAGCCATATACTACTAATTTTTTGTTTTGTCAATTTTGTTGCTATTTATTATAGAAAGATGAAATGCCCAAAGATCAGTTTGTGCAGCTTATGAAAGGTATTGTAGGGGATCAGGAGCTTAGATTAGCATTAACAAAAGTGCAATTACAGGTAGGCTGAGAGCATGATTTGTATAGTGTTCGAGAGGGCTTCTTAATTCTCGATGTCATGGTTATGCTAAGAATAGTCTTTTTATACTGTTATAGACAAGATCCAACGCAGGACCCGCTGGGCAGCAGAATCCTCCGGTAAGGATGCCAAATGTTAATTCAGGTGTAATAAAATTTAATGATCCCCATGCATTAGCACTGCTGCATCAGAGAAGTATGAATGCTGCTGCAGATCAATCTAATAATACTTCTTCAGATGTCCAAGTAAAGAATGAACCAACCTATCCAACTATGGAAATTAATGCTAAAAAATCTCAGGAACTGGATGTTCAAGTAGAATCTCAAGGAGTGCAACTAAATCAGTTACCATCATCTTGTTCTAATGCTGTTAGTCAAGAAATGGAAAGATCCTCACTTCACTTACAAGGCCTTAATAAGGAGCAACAACAGCATCTACATTTCCCTTCAGCATATGGCAGCAGTGGTGGTAATTATAACCCTTTTTCGGGCTCAACCAGTAGTTCCGCATCATCTCTCAGACCACAACCTCTTGATTCACACATGAGGCAAATTCCACATCAGAGCATCAGTCCAAACCAATTAGGTGGGACAACACAGGGTTTGATTGGTTTGACAAAACTTGATCAGCAAAATTCTTTCAATGATCCCAAGAGAATGCCTGGTGGATTTGTGTCCCCTGTGGTAAACAATACAGCATCACAACAAGCTACAAATTCTTGGCAACCATCAGCAAACAAAGAACAAAATTCAGGCTCGTTTTCATCTGTTCCATATGTAAAAAAGGAGCCTAATGACCTGTCTACTGAGCAGCAACACAGGCATAATTTGTCTAATCAAGGCACCCTAAAGGAGGAGTTTTCAAGAGACCTTCCAGCATCCACAAGTATGCCGCACACAACATCTTCTAGCTTGCTGCCTCTCAATTCTTCTTCCCCTTCTGTATCTCAACTTGACCCTAGTGCCACGGTAAGTTAGAAACTAATGTGCATGTTTTTGTCCAAGATATAATTGCTTACTTTTTGGGAATCAAATAGTTTCCAAATTTGTTTTTATTTTCATGGGCATGATGCATCCTTTATTAGCACAATATATTGAAGTCATCTTAACCATAAATTTACAAAACTCAGTTCTTTCAGTGATTTGAATTCAGTAAATGACGTCCCTTTATTTATATTGTTTGTAGAAAAAAACCTTATTCACTATTATTATAATTCTGTGAAACATTTTGTGATATTAGACTTTCAGTATTGAAGTAATCAATATTTGTTTCTAGAAAAACCTTCTTCACAATTATTATAATTCTGTGTAACTTTTTGTAATATTTGACTTTTTAGTATTGAGGTTAGTGTGTACATTATTTAGGTGTTATTGACTCTGATATTAATGTCCAAGTCTCCTATATTTGGAAGACGTCTCTAAAAAGTCACGTTTTCTAAATAATTTTTCTTTGCTGGAATCTCCCTAGTACCCCACCCAATTAGACTAGCACTTAAGATTTTGACTTTTTATAACCAACATATCACTTGTGAAGTTGCTCTTGCCTTGAGATGCATAGTCTTTAGCATTATTAACATTTGACATCAAAGATATTGCAAGTTGTGATGAAGAGAAAAAAGGGTATAATTATGTGTTTAGTTTCCCTTTAATAATATCCTTGGGCTTCCACTTTTATGAGCATTGCTATTATGAAACATGAATTTAATTTATTTATTTATTTTGCAATTTCCCCCCTAAAACACCTAGATTAGATATCATGCTGAACATAGAGCAAGCCTTGTGTTTCTAATGATATCTTCATACTTGGTGATACGTAATTTCCTTGTCCCCTTTTGTATTTTATCAGTTAAGCTCTCAGATGCCATCAAACACATCTGTTATAAATGCAAGGACACCTCTGAAAAAGCCTTCCCCTGGCCAGAAGAAACCAATTGAAGCACTTGGTTCTTCACCTCCTCCTCCAAGGTGATGTCATATTCTGCTGTTTCATGATTTACTTGTTTCTGTGTTAGTTTTTTGATCTCTCGCTGATTTTGATTTGTGCATGGGTGCTTTGTTATTCTACAGTAAGAAACAAAAAGTGTCTGGGGCATCTCTTGAGCCAAGCATTGAACAGCTTAATGATGTTACTGCCGTTAGTGGTGTTGATCTTAGGGTATGATACCTTTTCAGGTTGAACTAACTGTATAAGTTGGAAATGTACTTTTCTATTTTAAAACCTGACTGTGTTTCTCTCTTTTATAGGAGGAGGAAGAACAATTATTTTGGATAGCAAATGTTTTGGCAAATATAATTAACCAAATGAAGAATATCCTCCTCTTGCCAACGTTTTATAAGACAATTTAGAACAATGTTGCATGTTCTCCTCCAGTTTAGTTGGATAAACTGATTTTGCTGATCCAAATATGCATAAAATAGTATTGTAAAATTGCAACTTCATTAAACTTTACGCCTCCACCTTCACTGGAGGAGCAAATTATGTTTGGTTTCCAGAGAAGATACTATGTGTACACCCATTGTCTGATTAAGTTGTGCAACTTTTTAGTTGATGCTCTATCCCTTTGATGTTATATGCCAACAGGGGCTGGTAGAAAATTTGGGAGAAGTCATGCCACAAGCCCACAACACCTCAAACTAGCGTAACTCGAAGCATATCTGTCAAGGATGTGATAGCAGTCCTGAAGAGGGAACCCCAGATGTCCAAATCATCACTCTTATATCGATTGTATGAGAGAATTCATTCTGACACCTAAACTGAATAAGGTAAAGCGTTGGATTCACTTGAACTTTTAATATTACAGCTCAAATTTCTGTATTGTACTATTTCTATCTCCAAATATTTAGTAGTGGTGGTGCACTGGATTCACTTGAACTTTTAATTTTACAGCTTAAATTTCTGTAGACAACGTGATGTACATCAGCAGGTGTGTGAAAAAGATTTGTTACACATTCAGTGGAAGGAGGCCTTAAATTAATTTTTCTTCCCTTTTGAGTTTTAACAAACATTACAATTTCTCCTAGAGGTGCTCAACTGGACGGAAAATGCTTGTTTCACAACAGTCATCCCTCATCTCTGGAAGAATCGCAATGTGTGCTAGCAGAGAATGAGGTGGGACTTAATATAATCGGATGGTCAAAATTGAGTAGATGTCAGTAAAATTACGTGTTTAAATGTATGCATGTATCTTATATTATTCCAACTATTTATTTTTGAGACGACTTTTGATCTACATTTCTATACATTTTAAGGCAGGGAATGAACCAAGCTAGCTTGGGAAGTGGTAACCTTTATGTAGCTGTTCAGCAGATTCATAAGCTGGAGATTTTGCTTGTTTATTAAATGGATCGAGTTTGAACACGTGAATTTATTTGAGACACGCACTTCGGTTGAGAAATTAATTTCAATTACTTATCCTTTGTACATTGAGAGTGAAGTAGAGAGAAAAGAAAATAAAAGTAAAGTAGAAAAAAATGTGATGCTTGTATGAATAGAAACAAGAGAAAGAATAAGAAGAAATTCTCTCTACTTATTTGAATTAGTGAAAGAGTTGAAAGAAATAAACTATATAAAAATTATTTTTTTATTTTTTAATACATTTTTATTATAATTAGTTATAAAAAAATAATTTAACCTTTTAAGAAATAAAAAAAAATGTAACATTTTTTTAAGCATGTTTTGCCTGCTAGGAGGGTAAATTTTCCCAGTGAATTTTATGTAAAAATGTAACAGTTGACGTCCAGTTCATGCAAAGATAGGGCAAATAAGTTTTGGTTTGAGTTGTCTAGTTTTGCTTAACTAGATTTATTGTTAGATATTTTACAATATACCAAAAGCGCAAGGATTGTGTGTCGAGGAGCTCGGAGTGCTGTAAGAGTGCTATCTAGCTCGGAAGGGCTGTAATGTAAGGGTGTTTGAGATAACTGCAAAATTTAGGTCATTTTAATAATCAATTTATGTATATACATAAATTGTATTCAAAATTAATTATTGTCAAGTTAAGTTTGCTAAAAAGTGATTTTAAAATAATAAAAGTCTGCTACTATTTAATAAGTCTGTATAGAATGACAATAATAAATCTCTCCTGTACAATTAATTATACCTGAATGATTAGAATTAAAGTTACTATTTAATAACCAAATGACTACTTAAAATAGCCACATAATTTAATCTTTTAATTTTAATCTTATATAATTTTATTTAATGGTCTGTATTTATTCTTCTGACTTTCTAATAATCTTGATATCCACATTTTATAAATAGAGATGAGAAAGAGGATCACAAGATATGCTTCTTTTTTTTTTTGAGGATGACCACAAGATATTTAAACAGCTAAAAATTGAAAATAATTACATATAAAAAGTGAACCCGTAAATTGTTTATTTATTTATTTTGCTTAGTGCATCAAATGCAGAGTTGCAGTCAATAATTCGGTACTTGTGAAACCATGTCTGATTTTGATTATATATACAAATTTTTTTTTGAATATAAGATTGGTTGGATGGTTGAGAAAGAAATAAAAAAAAGATTATGAATCTTATTTTTAACAAAAATTAATAAACTAACAATAAACATTTTTCATTAAAAAAAATACAGTTTTTTTAAGTATGTATCATGATCCAATGTCATTGTAACTCTTGGGTCCTCAACAACGTTTGCTGAGTGACTTCAAGGTTGTATCATTCGAAAGTGTCGCATAATACGAAGCAACCAGCAACGTAAAGATAACTATTATTCGATCGCCATGAATGCGCGTCCACGCGACCATGCAGGCATATGCAAAATTGCATACGCTTTTCTAATTGCATGTGCTTAGTTAATGATATATATGTTATAATGCGTATACACTTGAGCTTTGCTGGTTGTTCTAATCAGGGAGGTCCCCGAAGAACGTAAAAATTCAATAAAAAACGACTTCTAAAAGTGGTTCCCAATGATTTTATCCGTTTTCTGGTACGGGAATGCAACTTAACAGCTACCTTATAATTTCATATCTTAGAGGTCGTGTACTATGTGGATTCTGATATATCTTAGTCGCAGACTCGCAGTGCATAGGTTCATGTGTGAATATTTATTTGCCTTTAAAAATGTACCAGTCAGCAGTGATATTTCGTATTTGTTATTTCTGCCTCCAAAAGCTAATCCATAAAGTAATAAATTTGTGGTTTTATATTGAAATACATGTAATTTGGCTGAGACTTAGTAAAACTCGTTTTCTTGATAGATGGCCATAGCTTAGATACCCCACACAGGATTCTTAATGATTCTTTTTTTTTTTTTTTCCTTCATCGGTGTTGATATTCTTTCATTTTTTGTCTAGCTAGCACCTTTTGGTGATATTGAGCAACTCATGATTGAAACTGATCCAATAGCGAAGGATGGTCCAATCCAACATTAATTTGCACTATTTCATTTCATGAATGATTGCTTTTTGGAATAATGCTGGACCTCCAAAAACTCCAGCATGTGAGAATTGATTGAATTTGTTGTTTAGCCAGATGATGGTATACTGCTTCGTACTTAGGCCACCTTCAACTTTGATTGTCCTTTGTCTTGATGGATTATCTCGCTTTGTCGAGTTTCTTGCAGTAAGGGGGGACCCAATTGCAAACTCAGCAACGTTTAATTGTTACACCATTTAATTCTAAACCATAAATAAAGTTTGTTCCGCATTCATTTTGGATGTCTAAACATATATACATGGGATTCGAATCCCAATTGAATAATATTTCCTCGTCTGTTAAGGCCTTAGTACTCATAGCATTTATAACGGGAGTTGTTTAAAAATATATATTTATATGAGAAATGTGATTTTGAGTTATTTAAAAGTTGAGAGTTGTTTATACAAGTCAATATTATTCATGAGTTGCTTAACTTTATATTAAATATTGGAGAAAAAAATATAATATTTGCGAGTCAATCAACTTATTAATAAAAAAACTTATTAAAAATTAATTAAATTGTTTAAATTGAGGTGACAAAAATTGGATTATTTATATTGATATCATTGAAGATGTTCTTATGTGCACTCTTATGAGAAGAAAATGAATTGAGAGAAATTTTACTTCATAAAAGAGAAATTATTATATAAAAGTCTCACCCACAAAAATGAAAAATGCTAAATATTGTTCCTAATTTCATTTTGGGATAGATCGGGGTGAAATGAATAGAGATATGAAAGAAAACATGGGTGTAAAATTAGTGTCTAATTTGACTAAATAGAGTATGAAAATGGATTAGGTTGAGCATGACCCAATTTTTATATAAATCAGTGATTTGCTAGTTTGGTATAACCTGTTGAATCGGGTTAAATTGATTTATTTTCTTTTTATATATTTTACATGTAAAAAAATTAAAAATTGGGCCATATAGAATTTGATGATTTTTGGATTTATATTTTTTTAGTCCAGTTGACGTGTATGATCAAACGGACAGACCAAATTGACCCAAATTCTTTTGTATTGCAAGTTAAAGAATTCGGTGCAGTCTATCCGGTCGTTGAGTCGACCTATCCGACTAAGTCCATTTTGATAGCTGTACAGGAATTTTTATAATAACTCTAAAAAAAAAAACCGCTTTGCTTTTTCTACACCATGTCTGTAAAATTGTGCATTTCCACCTAATCTTCATCTTCTTTATTTTTTATGTTTGGTTTCTATTAATTACTATACGCTTACACGTGAAAAAGAAATCCGTAGTGGCTAATTTGTCTGTTATATTAAGTTGACAAATTGACCTACGCTACCTCACCTCGCTTTGTGGGAGATGGCTGGCTTGTTCATGAAATGTGGGTTAAAAAATGTAGTCCACTGTCCACTTCAATTATCATTTTTTTTTAAAAAATTCTCATTTATTATCACAGTTTCAAAACTTCATTTATTGCCTTCACAACTTGTAGCACATACAGTTTATTAAAAAAATTATATTTCTATACAAAATGACTAATTTTTTTTTCAACGATTAATTCTATCCAACACCTAAAACTTAATAAACTATTTTTTTAACTTTCAGACCTACTAGTTTTCATCCTTTAGCTACAAGCTAGTCTTTTAATTTTCACTTAGTTTTTCATTTAATTTTATTCAATATAATCTTATTCTTATTTTTAATATAAAAAAGGCTTAATGGGCAAATTCACTTTAACTTATCATCAACCCTTATTTAACGTAATCTTAAAATTGCTATTTTTAGCAAACTTATTTTAAAAAATTCTACACATTTCACCTTTCTCCTCTCTTTTTTTTTTTTTTTTTACAGGAATTTTCCTTTTTCCTTGCAAAACATTGACGTGAAACACTAGTATGCCGCAATAAGAATCTTATAAGTTAGCCTAATTAAGGTTTAAAAAAAAAAACTCTCTAATTCTACTCATTTCACCTTTCTCCCTATAAAATACTGACGTGAAGTTTGAAGTATCTACAGTTGTGCCCAATCAAAGCTTAGCTTACAAAAATAATTGACGTGAAGTATCTCTGATATGCTTCGCCTTGGGTTGATGTTGAACAAATACACATGAACATAATTGTATGTTTACAAAAGGAAAAGTATGTCAACAAATTATACTCTTGGAAATATTTTAATGAAGATTAATTTTGAAATGATTTTGAAGTTAAAGAATAATAAATTTGACTTACTTAGAAGATAAAATAATTTGAATCACCATTAAGTATTGAAGTTTTCGAATAATTACGAGAAAACGTAAACAGTTAAAGACCAATACATTTTTTTATGAAGCTTACAAAAATAACCTACTCTATCTTCTATGATTTTTTAAACTTAATTTCATGCACTTCTTAATAAAGTTAACTTTCAAAATTAAATTTATAATATAAGTTCTCATATAATAAAAATTTATTAAATAAATACTTAATCAAATTATTTATCCAACAAATCCTATGTATGGCATTTAACCTGTAAGGATAACATTGATAAGTGGTAGGTGGTAGGTCCAGTCCAGGCAACAACCACAATAATGCATAAAGTATCTTTACATTTTATAATACTGCACCATTCAATTCTTAGCCCATGGTGCGATAATATCTGAAATTTGAATAGTGTAAATAGCAGTCACCTAAGGTCTAAGGAGGATATGCTAATTCAGCTTTAGAGGGCCTGCGGAACTGAGTGGTTCTTCCACTATGACAAGCAATATCTCAGTGGATTTGTTGGTAGAAATGAAATATCTAAACATCTCATATAATTAAAAATATTCTAAAGAAGATTGATTTAATTAATCCAAAATTATTCAATAGATACTAAAGATACAAATTAAAACATAAACTTACAACAAAATTATTAAAATTATTTTAATTATTAACATATTGTTTCAATAGTGATCAATAAATATCTTGTTACTAAATTTGATTACCATTAAAATATTAAATATTAATTGTAAATAAAATAATTGATTAAAGAGAAAATATGTTAACTTAATTTAACAAAAAAGTTCATAAAATATGTACGAAATATAGTAAAAATATATAATTGTAGCGAATATGTGTGTGTGCGCAAAGATTTTAAATTTATTATACTATAAAATGATAAATTAATATTGTCTTAACTTGTTATTTAGTCTTTCCCATGCTATAAAGTAGAAAAAGAAAATAAAAGAAGTCTATCATAATTAGTTGAACAGTGTAAATTATTATAAATTTTTTAATATTGAACTTCGAATCTTCTCTAAGAAAAAGTAGAAACAGGGAGAGTCCCATTTTCCACATGCTCATCCTTGATTGTGAACAAAGCAAGGGAATAATTGCCATTTAGTTTTTCTTTAATTGGACAGTACACTTATATATATATATATATATATATATATATATATATATATATATATATATGAAAGAATCCTATGGTCAAGATGTTTATGTATACTTACTACTTAATCATTGTAGTAAGTTTTGTCGAATGGGCCACTAGGAAAACACTAACGTTAGAAAATACTAGGAAAGCACTAACTGAGCAGAAAAGCTTGCATTTCTACTTTTATATTATAAACTAAAATATAACTTAAATATTTGGTCCCTCAATGTAAACAAAATTAAAAAGTGAAGAAAGAAATTCAACATTTTAAAAAAATATTATGGACAAAAATCTTCCTTTTTAAAAATATGTGTATGTTTATGTTCACGTTTAACAGGTCAACAATAACTAACTTAAAGTTATTTGGAAACATTAGGAATTAAAATGAAACTTCTAAAATATAAAAGATTAAATCGAATTAAAATTAAAATATAAAGGACCAAATATATATTTTAGCTAGATATTTTTTATTCTAAAAAAAGAACTTTAAAAAGTGTGGAAAATAGCTCAATAATAAAATTGAGTTTAAAAAATGTTGAGAGTTTGATGATGCTTAAAAAGTGTGTTAACTATATTATTCTTACTATACCTCTAATCTGTCATCATTATTTGATTTCTCGATTTAGTCCACCTTTATATACTGATTAGAGACTGCGGTTTTATAATGATTAAAAATGTATTTAGGTTAAAAGTTTAATTATGAATAAACACATATTATATGAGAATTTATATTATAAATTTAATTACAAATTTTATTAAAATAAACTAAAAATAAATTATATAAGTTATAAGTTATTTTTATAAATCAAAATAAATTTTGCAAAAATTGAAACACTATTTTTTGAGTCAATTTCACTAACACCATTAAAATTGATTGAGGTTGTACATAATTATATATTTTTTTAGCGTTTACAACAATCTTTCTTATAAGAGTATTAACGCAATATTTTTAAGTAATTAAAATGATTTAATCTAAGGGTAGAAAAATGAGATACTAGAAAAAAATTGATAAAATTTTAAGAGATATCAATGTAATTTTTATTTTATTTTTAAAGAACGACTTGTGTTATTATAATTTTTTTAAAAAATAAATTTAAATTCTTTTGAATTTATTATATGTACCGTATTTATAATTTTAATCTTTTAAATACACCGCATATACCATATTTATATATATTGGATGCAGTCGAGATTGTGTGTGTGTATTTTAATATTTTTTTAGTAAGTTGAGATAACTGATAAAAAAAAAATACTAAGTTGAGATAGTACACGTACAGTGAGCAATAAACTTGAGATAGTATACTCCAAAGTTTTTCAAAGAACGTGAAATATCAAATATGCTATGTAAAGCAAATATTGGAACAAAAGGAATTATATATATTGATATATATGGCAAAAGAGATACGGTAAATCCACCGTACCTACATTATATATGTAGATAAATCAATGATCTGGGACTACGTGGTCTCCAACTCACACACACTAAATTTGCACAAGATATGGCTGATGACAAGTATCTAATATTTAATGGCTTATTGAATACACGATTCTGCGTCCCATTCACATTGTAGTTATACATCGTCTTCTAAAAGAAACACTCAAATAGAAAGTGTTTGTAATTAAAGAATTTTAACCGGATCCTATGCATTTTCACAAGAAACCGCAGCCTGTGTAGTTATACTTATACATCCAACCATTAAACTATATTAAATTTAATTGAAATATGATCATTTTTATCATATAAAGTGTTGAATGATGTAATTTAAATTTTAAATTATTATTAGAATTTGTTAAATTGTTACAATTTTTTATTATTATATTTAAATAGAAATTAAGATTAGATATTTTGTTATTATAGGTTATTGAACTGTTGTTATATATATAAGAGTCATAAATTAAGAAAAAATATATGAAAAAGAATTGGAGAATATGAATGAATTGAATAAGTAATTATTATTTTAATTTATATATATACTTTTTGACATAACGAAATGAATTGAATGAGTGAGATCAATGCAGTGACGATAGTAACTCATATTTTAAGTTGAGATTGGTAGAAAGTGATAGAATGAGTGAGTGGCACAAATGAATTTTGAACGTGTTCCGTTGTTTGTATTTTAGCCTTACTTTTTTCATTCCCTTTTATTAATTCCATTGCAATTATTACAAGATGTCTTAGATAGGCCCGCAGCGTCAACATTTTCATAGTTCCATGTCAATAATAAATACCAGCTGCTATCGCTGCATTTCTGAAGCAACTTCGAAAGAAGCCCAAGACTAAATAGTGCTAAGAACTCTAATGGTGGACAAGATGAATATGCTGATATTCAAGTCCCTTCTGATTTCTTTGCTGCTAGTTTTCTCTAGCAGAATCACCACAGCAGAAAAGAAAACCCATCACAGAAAAAACACATACATAATTCACATGGACAAGTTCAACATGCCAGAGAGTTTTAACGACCATCTCCTCTGGTTTGATTCATCACTAAAATCAGTATCAGACTCAGCAGAGATGCTCTACACATATAAAAAAGTAGCTCATGGCTTCTCTACAAGGCTAACTACGCAAGAAGCAGAGTTACTCTCAAAGCAACCTGGTGTTCTCTCTGTCATCCCAGAAGTTAGATATGATCTTCACACAACTCGAACACCAGAGTTTCTGGGGTTGGCCAAATACAGCACTCTTTCACTGGCCTCTGGAAAACAAAGCGATGTGATTGTGGGAGTGCTAGACACTGGTGTGTGGCCTGAACTAAAGAGCTTCGACGACACCGGACTCGGGCCAGTGCCGAGTAGCTGGAAAGGTGAGTGTGAGAGAGGTAAGAACTTCAACCCATCAAACTGTAATAAGAAACTTGTTGGTGCAAGGTTTTTCTCGAGGGGCTACGAGGCGGCCTTTGGACCGATCAACGAAAAGACGGAATCAAAGTCACCAAGGGATGATGATGGCCACGGAAGCCACACCTCAACAACGGCAGCAGGTTCTGCAGTTGTAGGAGCAAACCTCTTTGGTTTTGCTAATGGGACAGCAAGAGGCATGGCCACACAAGCCAGAGTTGCAACTTACAAAGTGTGTTGGCTTGGAGGATGCTTTACATCAGACATAGCTGCTGGAATTGACAAGGCCATTGAAGATGGTGTCAACATCCTTTCCATGTCAATTGGGGGAGGTTTGATGGATTACTACAAAGACACTATTGCAATTGGAACTTTTGCAGCCACTGCCCATGGAATACTGGTTTCCAGTTCAGCAGGAAATGGTGGGCCTAGTCAAGCAACTTTGTCTAATGTGGCACCATGGCTAACCACAGTGGGTGCTGGAACTATAGACCGTGATTTCCCTGCCTATATCACCCTTGGAAATGGAAAGATGTACACTGGGGTGTCACTTTACAATGGCAAACTCCCACCTAATTCTCCATTGCCAATTGTTTATGCTGCTAACGTAAGCGATGAATCCCAAAACCTGTGCACCAGAGGTAGTTTGATTGCTGAAAAAGTAGCCGGAAAAATCGTGATATGTGACCGAGGAGGGAATGCTAGGGTGGAAAAGGGTTTGGTGGTGAAGAGTGCTGGAGGCATTGGGATGATACTATCAAACAATGAAGACTATGGGGAAGAGTTAGTTGCTGACTCCTATCTCCTCCCTGCAGCAGCTTTGGGCCAGAAATCAAGCAACGAGTTAAAGAAGTATGTTTTCTCATCTCCCAATCCCACAGCTAAGCTTGGATTTGGTGGCACCCAGTTAGGGGTTCAACCATCCCCAGTGGTGGCAGCTTTCAGCTCAAGAGGGCCAAATGTGCTCACACCAAAAATTCTCAAACCAGACCTGATTGCTCCAGGAGTCAACATCTTAGCTGGGTGGACTGGTGCAGTTGGACCAACTGGCTTGAATGAAGACACCAGACATGTGGAATTCAACATCATTTCAGGCACTTCCATGTCCTGCCCCCATGTCTCTGGCTTAGCTGCCCTTCTTAAGGGCACTCACCCAGAATGGAGCCCTGCAGCTATAAGGTCTGCCCTCATGACCACATCCTACAGAACCTACAAAAATGGCCAAACCATAAAAGACGTCGCCACCGGGCTACCGGCTACGCCCTTTGATTATGGGGCCGGACACGTTGATCCAGTGGCTGCGTTTGATCCTGGTCTTGTGTATGATACTACCGTGGATGACTACTTGAGCTTCTTCTGTGCCTTGAACTACAGTTCCTCTCAAATAAAGCTTGTTGCAAGAAGAGACTTTACCTGCAGCAAAAGGAACAAGTACAGAGTGGAAGATCTCAATTACCCATCTTTCGCTGTTCCTTTCAACACAGCTTATGGAGTAAAGGGTGGTTCTCGCAAACCAGCCACTGTCCAATATACAAGGACTTTAACAAACGTGGGTGCCCCGGCAACGTATAAAGTTTCGGTGTCGCAGTCTCCCTCGGTGAAGATTATGGTTCAACCACAAACACTTAGTTTCATGGGACTTAATGAGAAGAAGAACTACACAGTTACGTTCACGTCTTCGTCAAAGCCTTCAGGAACAAACAGCTTTGCTTATCTGGAATGGTCGGATGGGAAACATAAGGTTACTAGTCCCATTGCTTTCAGCTGGACTTAAACTCTGATTTTTAAAGGCCCTAACTTTGAATTACCTGTTGCAAGCAAACGTGGTCGTGTTCATGAAATAATTGTCTCTCTTTGTTTTTATTCTGCTTTTGGTCCAGCAAAAGGGGCATTGATGTTATGTTTCTCTTTGCTGTACTCCTTTGAAAATTAGTACAGAATGATTGTACAGAAAAGAAACACGGTAATGGTGTACCTGAATAAATGACAGTAAGCTCTTTCTTATCCCATTATGCGGAATATGTAGTCCCACTTGGGTTATAAGGTTATTCATCTATATCCCCAAAGATCAATAAAACAACTACACTTGCCATGATCTGATAGACGTTTACCTAATCAAGAACTTTCTAATGGTGTGCTCCAAAGTTTAATTTCAGTATAAATTATATGGCAATATGATCGTTATTATAGGTTGAAGTAATTAAGTAAATGAAATAATTTTTTAAGATCCCGTGTTCATTAGCCACTTGGTGAATTGAGCAGGCTTGAGATTGAATCTTTTTGACAGGTTGAACATATTCTCGTTTTCTTCTATTGCTCTTTCCAATTTCCATCCAAGCCATCACCACCCTAGACTCCCATTTTTTGTATTTAATTTAATTTTTTTTTTAAAAAAAAGAAAACTAATCAAGAAATTTCAGGCAAAGAACAATCTCTAAACAATTGATAAGCTTTATCTTTATCAGAATAAAAAGAGAGCCATCTTTTCATCAGAATCCCAAGAAAACTACCTTCAGTAACTACAAATGACTGTTTTTAGTCCGATTATAATTGGAAACATTCCCAGTAATAATTCAATTGCTTAATTGATTTTAGACTTAGGAAGATTGATGACATTAGCATATGAATCCACTGGGTTGATTAGATTGTTACCCCAACTTAAAGTATCAAAAGAAGAAGAAAAAAAGATTGTTAGCCTAACTTCATGTAGAAAAGCTTAACATATGAAAAAAAAAAAAAAAGAAGGGAAATTTGATTTGGCTTATTGGAAAAGAGAGACGAGCTGTAGCCTTCAAACGTGAAAATAATACTGAAGTTATTAAGTGTACACTTTAAAATGAAATCCTTCGTGTATAATGCATTTTCTTGAACCATGTTGGTTAGCCAATGACTTCTAAATTCAAAAGACAACCAATGTAATGAAATTTACAAATAAAGCTCAAAAGTTCAATATGACTAACTGTATTCTTACAATTCCATTTGATACGTTACACAAGCAAAAACTCATGGTGTGTTAGAATAATTGACGATGTTATTAAAATCAAACCATACATCACTGGGATTAGGATCCTCTACAGTTAAAAATAAAACTGCATGAGATTTCAACCATTCCTTTAATTATAATATATAAAGGAGAGAGAAAAAACTTGCATGGATGGTGAAATTTGTAACTGCACAGGGTGCAGTTCTTTCTAAGCTGCAGCAGATCCATTTCCTGCCTCACTCAGGGTCCCCTATGGCCTGACAGACAGGAAGATAGTACGTATCAAGCTGCCAATATCTTTGTTTCACACCTTCCCAAATGTGTTCTCCCAAACAATTCTTAACCGGCAATGGAATCAATTGTGTGGAATACCCCAAATTCTCAAGCTCAAGAGATACCAAATGGCAGTAAACAACATGGAAAAACGCATTACTGCCACAAAGGCCATTGAAGAATGAGTAGATACCACCAGGCTTCAACAATGCCGGGAGATGCTGATGGAACTCCCTCAGATCTTCGTGGTACTCCCCATAGGTGTCGAAGAATATTCCTGAACAAAATTTACGCCAATGACCCATATCAAAGACATAATCCAGATTTAGATACAAATACAACAATAATAACAAAGAAGTCTTTTTCCACTAGGTAAGATAAGCTATATGGATTGCATGATTGTGATGCTAGTAGACTCAGACTCTTTTAGAGTTTGAGTTAAGGTCACATAACTATAAAAACTAACTCATAAGGTGAGGGTTACTCCTCACTTATATACACTATTTTGGTTATATTACTAGTGAACATAGGATCTCCAACACACCACCTCATACCTAACATTAGACGCCTAGAATGTGGAGTTTGTAAAATTGGACATTTACAGGTGATTGCAGGACATTTGTGGGTGGTTCAATATCAGCCCAATAATAGGTGGCCAACTGATAGACCCAACAACAACTGTTGGAATAGGCTCTAATATCATCTCAGAATTTTAGTTTAAGTCTAACACAGTTCGAAAAGGTAGATCATAGGATGAGGGTCCCCCACTTGTATACACTATTTAATTTAATGTATATACAAGTAAAACAAATAAATAAAACAAAATAACATTGCTATGTTTTTCAGAGAAGAATATCCAATCAATTGTAATTGTATGTGTAATGCTGCAATCAAGCATTGACGTTTATGAAGATAAAGATTAGACGAATAGCAATTACCATCATATGTTTCAAGCTGAGGCAGAACATCTTGCCATCGTCCAAAAACAATCTTGACATTTTCCTTCTGGCCCCAACCTGAGCGAAGCATGCGTTCATAAACCTCAGGATGAGCCTCAACAATGGTGTGTGAAGCAGGTGCATATCGCTGAATGGCCGAATCCACGAGCCCCATACCAAACCCAATATTGAGTACGTGGCCACCTCCGGAACAAACCGCCTTAGCATGAGCCTCCATCAACGGATTCTCCCATGCCATCATCACAGCCTTGCTTTCAGAGTCCATAAGCTTGTCTTCGCTAAAACTCACCCTATCTTCCAAATAATCGTGACCGGAATCGCCATTCTTGTTTTCCTTCCTCGAAATTGTTCCCAGTATCAGTTCAGCTTGGATCCCTGACAAATTGAAATGAAATCAGATTCCAATGCTAGTATTTTTATTTTTTTTTTGAAGACCAATGTTAGTTGTTAATTTGTTAGTTTTTGTTAGTGGGAGACCTTCTCCTCTCACCTCCCTTCAACCACCAAGCCAATCTTATAACTCCTCCCAATACTCGTAATTGAAATGAGAATGTGGAGAGGGAAAGTGTACCGGCGTTGAGGAGAAGCTCGAAGGCTTCGTTGTGGCCTTCTTGGCGTAGTCGCCAGCGGAGAGGTTGGAGGGAGAAAGAGCATTCCAGGGAGCGCCGGCGGAGAGGAGGAGGGTGAGACGGGTGCATGGCCGTGCTTTGCGGCGTGCATCAGAGGATTGAGGCCATCGCCGTCGAAGTAGGTGACGTTAGCGCCAGAGTCTAGAACAATTTTAGTAGGAGATTTTAAGAGGAATATTAAGAAGAAGATCTGTCAAGCATATCTCCACGTTAAATATCTGTACAGAATTAAAAAAATAATTTTTTATGGGATAGGACTAAAAAAATAAAATTAAAAATTAAACTTAATTATTTAAAATTAATTATATATTTTATTAATATTTATATATTTTTTATATTTTATTAATTAAAATTAATTACTTAATTAATTAAATTTTAAATATTTAAAAATATTGATAATGTGAAATTCATTAAAATTATCTAATATATCAATTTAAAATATTTTTAATTTTACTTGGTATTATATAATCTATAAAAAAAGTTATTTAAAATTTCAATTTAAAATCTAATTACTTTTGACCAATTTGAATTTCGATGGAAGCAAACCTTATTACCAACTCAACAACAATAATAAAAATAACATAAATAATTGGATTCATGATAATTTTCTTATAACCTAAATATAAAATAAAAAAATAATTAATAATATAATCAACCAATAAATTATAATTTAATTTTTCAATTACCAAGATTTATTTGATTAAAATAATTTATAAAAATTTTAAATTAAAAATAATAATAATTATTGAACTCTATCAATTACTTTAAAATTTCTTTTTTCGTCTTTATCTACATACGTAATTATTTTAAAATATATACAACCTTTATTATTATCTTACCTTCAAATTGGAATCAGAATTCTTCGTAAAAATAAAGATAGCTTTCTACGTGTCACCTTTTATGGCCGCCTCGCATAGTTGCTCCTCCGCTTCTTTCATCATTATTTGCTTGCGCACTTCAAACCCTCTCGCCTTCCACTAAAACCTCAACATTTCTTACTTTTATGGACCGTTTATTTGGGTGGGGGAAATTTCATCACCCGAGAATAAAATATACTTGGGTCACATCGGAAATAATTAGGTAAAATTTTCGGTAATCAAATAATTACGTGAATAATAAGAATATTATAATATTTTGACCCTAAAAAAATAAATTAAATTCGAAAAAATAAAATTTTCATCTTCCTATTAAAAATATTCTGTAGAACATTGTTTAATAAAACATTTTTGGAATATCGAATATGAAAAACTAATAAAAAGTATGTTAATTAGAAAAATATCTTATTTTTTATGATGATTATATTAAAAATTATATAAATAATAATTTATGATTGAATATGGTGTGAAAATGTAATAATTAAACTTTTTTTAACATAAGCATTGGGAATTTTATAAAAAAACATTAGCATTGGAAACTTAAATTACACTAACTTAATAAAAAAATAAGAAACAAATTAGTGAAAGCGAATACTTCTTTCGGACTCAGTTATAAGGTTTTTTTAAAAAAAATAAATTTAAATAAATTTTAACTTTTTTTATTCTATTTAATGATACCATTTTAAAAATATATTTTAATTGTTAATATTTTATTTTTACATCAAATTTTAACAAAAGTTAGTTAAAAAATATTTTTAATTGTAATTAGTAAAACTAAAAAATATTTAGTAACTTCTTAATTAAAAATAATAATTAATTGTTTTATATTTGAATTTGGAGAGAGAGAATATGTGAGTAACAACTCCATGATTTTTTTACACAAACCGCAGATGATCTTAGGAAGAGTAATAAATAGTTTAAATAAAAACATTAAACATGTTAAAGGTTAAATTTGTGAGACATTTCTTTTACCAATTTAATAAATGGGATGAGTCAAATATTAAAATATAAACATACTTAAATATATTAAACTTTACTTATAATTTTTTTAGTGTGTTGATTGACTCTTTAATTTATGAATTGATTTTTTTATGTTAGATGCATATTCTGAAAAGGAAAAATATAAAAAATTTAAATATATTAAACTTTACTTATAAAATTTTGAGTTTGTTGATTGATTCTTTAATTTATGAATTAATTTTTTTTATGTATGATGTATATAAAAAAAAGATTTAAAATCCAAGGATAAGATGATGAAAGTTAAAGGAGGAAAAATAGATAGAGTTTAAAGAAAACATATTGCGTGAAGGATAATAAAAGTCTATTGGAGAAGCAAATGAAATATGGAACAATATGATTAAATGTATCCAAAATGTAGAAAGCAAGATGCTGGGAGAAAACAAAAGAAACATATTTCTTATAAATGAAACATGGTGGTGGAATGGAGAGGTGCATGAGATAATTAACAGAAGAAAGAATACTATAAATCTTTGCATAAAAGTCCTAATGATGAGAACTTGCAAAAGTTTAGATTGGCGAAAAAAATGCAAAAAAAAAAAACAGTATGGGAAGCTAGAGGCAAGGTTTTCGCCAATTTGTATAAAAATCTTGAGAGCAAAGCTGATGAAAAAAGGTATATACAAACTTGCTAAAATGAGGGATAAGAAGAGTAAAGACCTCACCCAAATTAAATGCATCAATTATGAAAATAAAATTTTTTTTGTAAGAGATGTAGATGTAAATGGAAGATAAATGAACTACTTTAGCAAACTTTTTAATGGGGATGATGATAAAAGTGAAGTGGACTTTGAGGACGTTTATGATGATCTGAATAGAAGATTTGTACGCATAATTAATACACATGAAGGTAATTAAAGAGAATGAAGAATAATAAAGCCTTGAGACCTGACGATGTCCTTATTGAAGTGTGGAGAGGCCTAAGGGGCGTGACAATAAAATGACTAACCAATATTTTTAATAAGATTTTTCAATCAAATAAGATGTCTAATGCTTGGAGAAAAAATATCTTTCTGCCTATTTACAAAAACAATGAAGATATCCAGAATTGTTCTAACTACAAAGACATTAAGCTTATGAGTCATACTATAAAATTGTGGGAGAAAGTTATTGAACATCGCTTGAGGAGAGAGACCAATATTTCTATAAATCAATTTGGATTTATGCCATAAAGATGTACCATAAAATCTACTTTCTTAATGCGATAATTAATGGAAATGAATTGAGAAAAGAATAAAGACTTACACTATTGATGTTCATATATATTGAGAAAAGTATGCGATAGGGTTCCAAGAAAAGTTTTATTGTGGACTCTTGAGAAGAAGAAAATATCATTAAAGTTTGTAAATGCAATCAAGGATATGTTTGATGGGACTACCACGTGTGTGAAAGCTTGTAATAGAATATCAAGTTATTTTCCTATCAGAGTAGGTATACACCAAGGTTCGACTCTTAGTCTTTATCTCTTTACCTTAGTGATGAATGAAATAACAAAAAACATTCAAGAGAAAGTGTTGTGGTGTATGCTTTTTGCAGATGATATTATACTTATTGATGAGACTAAAGACGGTGTTAATAATAAACTTGAATTGTGGAAAAACATTTTGGAGTCTAAGAGACTCAGGTTAAGCCGGAGCAATATTTAGTATATTAAATGTGAGTTTTCAATGATAAGAGATGATGATCAAACCCGTACATCTGCTTGGTCAAGAGGTACCCAAGAAAGATACTTTGAGATACTTGAGATCAATTTTGCAAAAAGGTGGAAAGATTGATGAAGATGTAAATCATAAAATTAGAACAAGGTGGATGAAATAACAAAGTGAATCTAGGTTGATGTGTGGCTGTAAAATTCTCCTTAAGTTAAAAGGAAAAATTTATAAAAACAATTGTAGCACCTGCAATGTTATATGAAATTGAATGTTGACCAGCACATAGACAACATGAGTATAAAATAGGAGTAGCAGAAATGAAGATGTTAAGGTGAATGTGTGGTTATACAAAGATGAATAAGGTAAAAATGAAAATATTCGACGAAAGATAGTAGTTGTGCCAATGAATGAAAAGATGAAAGAACTTAGATTGAGATAGTTTGAGTACATAATGAGATGATCTTTGGATGCTCCCATAAGAACTAAAGTTTGTTACTAAGAACTTGACACAAACAGAGAGGTAGAGGTAGACCGAAACTAACATGAGAAAATCTAGTTAAACAAGACTTAATAGAGTAAGATATAGATTGATGAACGATGTGTCTTAGGACGAAATGAAAAAAAACTATAAATTTGATAGAGACTTAGATCCGTTGTTATCTTTATGTTGAAAATGATTTACTTTTTTTCATTTTTCTTTTTATCTCTCCTTTTTTTGTTTTTATTTTGTTTTTCAATTTCTTTATATTTATCATTGAGTTTATTTATTATTGATCTTCATTAACTTAAATTAAAGATGTTGTTTATGAGATGAGATACATATTCAAGAAAATATTGTGCTAATGATTATTACGATTTTAACAATTTTAAGTTGTTAAATTATGACCTTAAATATATCTGTAAAAATAAAATCTATATCGATCATTTACCCTGGTGGAAGCTTGTTCATCCCACGAATTGTTTCTAATGATAGCCAAGGTACCGTAGGAAACGACGCCGTACCAGCTGACACGGACATCATCTCACGCGTGCCGTATATCCCAATCATTCATAGTTTTCGTTCATCTCAAATTGCAATTGCCCAAAATAATTTTGGGAGAACAAAACACAGAAAAATAAGAACTTCTCTTCTTGTAATTACGTTTCGCTCCAACTAGTCGAATTCATCATTTAATTGACCACCTTCCCCTGTAACCCAACACAGATTACATACATCGGATTCATCGATTCTTTCCTTCTCCAGATTCCGATTATTATTAATTATCATATTATTGTTATTCAATATTCATGGCGTCGAGTTTTGATCGATGGGAAAAAGATCCCTTCTTTAACGCCGCGGAAGAAGTTCAGGAATCTGCAGATAGGTACCTATCATGCTTCCAATTAGGTTTTCCATTTGTTTTTCGCCTTTTTCCTATTTTATTTAATCTTCAATTTGTTTTCCCAAGGAAATGTAGGGATAATATAATAGAATCTTTCCAAGTAATTCCATTTTGGATTAAACAGACGCACTTGCCAAATTCTATCCGCCCTTTTGTTTTTTTATTTCCAATTTAACTCAAAGATTGAAATTTGAAAGGCTTAATGTTTTTAAGTTCATCTGGGTGCACAATCTTAAAAAAAATGTATTCCTCAGATTTTGTTGTTATTGATTTGCTATGGTTGTTTTTTCAAGGATGGAATCTACGTATAGAACATGGATTCATGCAATGAGAGATGCGTCCAGCCCATGGAACTGTGATGAACTCCGCCGAGATCTACAAACTACCCTTGGCACTGCTAAATGGCAGGTAATTTCTCTTAGAAAATGTACTTTCACTTTTTTGTATCATCGTAACGAGCACGTCGTTGCATTTGGATGGATAATGCAGTTAGAGGAATTTGAACGGGCAGCTAGGTCAAGTTATAGCAAAGTTTCAAGTGAGGATGCGAGAACTAGACACCGGGATTTTATTCATGCCATCGGTGACAAGATTAAGAAAGTTGAACATTCGTTACAAGAATCTGTGAATTCAGGTAGCAAGGTATCTCTGCCTTGGACGCGTCTGGATGAAGGAGAACGAGATGAGCTTGCGTCGTTTCTCTTGGGAATAACGGCAACTGGGGGCAAAGGTCTCATTAAATGTGTTGGCAGAGACGGTGAAAGTCAGCAAACTAATTGTTCAAGCAATTTACATGTTTCATCTGGGTGGGGTTCGTCCGAAGCAGCACTGGAGAAGTCACATGGGCATCGCAGGGCAGCTAGTGCTGATGCTGATATTGGTAATTGGAAAATCACTGTTGCTGACGATGTGCAACAATCGAGTTCCTCCAATGGTTCTTCTGGTCCTACTCCTATGCATAAGGTAGCCAGTCTCTCTGGATTTTTTGGTTCCATGGAAACCATCTCTAAGTTGAAGTGGCCTAAGAATGGTTATAGAAAGCTGAAAGCTGTTAATCCTTGTGAAGAAGTGGATAAGGCACTGCTAGCACCAGCTGGATTGAATGGGGTTTGTTCTTTAGCTGCTTTTGTTTTTACTCTGTTAACAGAGACTTGCTTGTGTACTTTTAATGCTTTTGCTGAAGTATTAATACCTCATGTTTTTCCCCCAAATAAAGGGCATCAAAGCATACTATGAAAGAAGTAAGAGTTGCCTTGACAATGGTGATGAATGTTATGATAAGCAACTCCACGGGTGGTATGGGGCTCTCCATAGGCAGCTTCAAAGATCTCAATACCAAATGCAATACAATCGGCCAGTTCAAATGGCTGTATGGGCTATTATTCTCCTTTGCTTTATTGGTAGGCGCCTGATCTTAGTTTGTGTCAGTGTGTCTGCTGAAATGCATGCACTTTGAAATTGGTGGAATTTCACCTTCTTCCCCTCTTTTTGATGATGCTTTGCATTTACCGCCCTCCTTTGGTTATACAACATTTTTTGTCCCATTTTAGTTTTTCCTGGTTCCTTTGTTCGTGAAGCCTTTTTCATGATATCATTGTTCTTGCTTTTTCATGCTTTCTTTATGTGCATGATTTTGTAGTGGTTATTATATTTCACATATAGAAATGAAGCTATTTTGAATTTATAGAACTTTATTATGTGCTATGCATACTGTTGGGGGAACTTCCAAATATCATATAAGAATGATACAGAATGTGAATGTGAAGTGCTGAGATTTAGTCACGATTGCCCCTTCTAAAGTTTTACTAAGAAATTTTATAGTTGGCTGTTTTCACCTACCAAGGGGTGTTCTGTGTGCATCCATGTGCAATTGTGCTTATGTCTTGGTCTATAGTACTTGGTAACTGTTTAAAGCTGTCTATATGCCTCACAGGCCAAAGGAATAATGAGAAGCTATGTCCATTCTAAATTCTCTTTGCAATTGTTACTTTTATCGTTTCCTTTGTCCTCCTCCCTTTCTTGCAATAGTATATGTTGCTTACAATTTTGATTTTTCTGCAGTTTTAATTGCTTTTTGCACGATGTAGAAAGGAAGATTTAGATAAATTATCTATCAATTTCTGATTGCGGCAGGCATAATTGGATATGGACAAACAATCTTTTGATTCGAGTTCATATAATCTATGTTGTCGCTTAAGCAAGCGAGAGTTTTTATCCGGTTTCTCGCTGGCATACATGGTGTTGATATAGCACTTCAAGTGCTTTGACATTACTACTTAGAGTCTTCCATTATACATAGCTGTAGCATTTCCTTTTTCTTTTTTGCTATCTATTTTTCATTCACCTATCCCAGAATGGTCTCATGAAGATTGAAGAGTATTCCCCTCTTCGCTGTTGTACTATATCACAAGATGTAAATGACAAAGTCAATGGACATAATGTTGTAACGAATATGATTTCTTCTTGATGCGAGAACTGTGTTGTGTACCAAAGATTTAAGCTTTTGCGTGTACAAAATAAATTTATTCATAGTTAAAATAAATTAATTTGTGAAAGTTCTTTAGCTTATCTAAAAGTCTATTTTTAATTTATACATAAATTAATTTTAACTTACAGAAAAGTTATTTTTATTTATTTATTTTAATTTTCTTCTTGTCTACGTGTTTATGAAAAAGTTTATTTAAACTGGTTCTATCTTGGTCCTTGTCAATTAACCAACACTCATGGAATGATGGAATTAATTCAAGGTAGGACACGTATCTATATCCATTTTTCTGGAATAAATCATAAAGGGCAGTCAATTAACTAATTGCAATACCAAGTCAGGAGCTAAGGGAAGTTAAGATACTATTATTGGAGGGCTCAGATATGAAGAATTATTAATCTTGGCCTTCTCCAAAGTGAAGTTTTAAAAATTAGAAAGACTAAAATAGAGTAATTTTTTTTTAGAAAAAAAGGCTAGAGCTAAAAATTTTAGAAGAAATTTTTTTTTTTTATCCTAAATAAATAGTAGTTCTTAATATCAAAACAAATGAATACGGAATGCGCTTCACCCGTACTACCATGAAAAATTAAGTGATCCTAGATCATTGGTCCAAGATCACTTCCTAATTTCTCTATTGCTCACGTGAGTTTGGATAGTAAATAAACTCATGCATAAGATATGACTTATATATAGAGACACGCTATGAAATGTACAAATGTGTGTTTTGATTAGCTTTATATTTAAAAAGTCATTTATTTTTATTCTTTTTAGATAATTTCTTTTTACAAACACGACCATGTACTAGTTTGTGTTGAATAAAAAAAATATAAAAAATCATATGAAATAATTAGATTAGCTGCTATAAAGCAATTCTCCATCTTCAAAAAAAAAAAAAAAAAGCAATTCTCCATCAAGCAGACATTTGAGTCTGTTTGATTACGTGTTAGGAAACCGTTGTACGCATTATGAGAGCAAAACGTGGAAGGAACAAATTTTTATGTTGAGTTAATTATATCCATTAAATTGTGTTCCATCGAAAAATCAAACACATCTGAACTATGCGCTCAATTCCGGAAAATATCAGATCTTATGAATGGAAGTGTATTGGAAGGTAGAAATTAACAACTGAACCAAATAAGGGAGTGTTTGAATACTCACTTCAAGTTAAACGTCAATAACCATAAAGACAGATTTGCGTTGGAAGTGTATTGGAAAGTAGAAAATGAGTAAAACAATCACACACTCACTTATTTTCAAAGTGTTCCAAACACAACGGACCAAAAAACAATAAAAGAAAGAGTTCTTCTCATGAACCCATATTTCATCCTTCAAGAGATAAATATCAACTCTCAAGTCTCAATTAAAAGCGAATACAAACATACAATAAACATTCAGACAGCGAGTCTCAATTATAAGATGAGCTAGTAAGTGAGGCATCGGTAACCAAAATAGAGACCAGCTACAAGAAGTGGAACAAAGAGCTCGTACAAAGCAAGGGACTTGGACTTTGTACCCTCTTTGATCACGAAGGCACTCATCTCTTTGGTGTTGGATTCCTTGTCCACAACATCCTTCAAGTCTACCTCTTGAACTGTGGCACCTTGGAGGACACCCACTTGGTACTTTAGGACCATATTTTGCGCTGCTTTGCTGTGTCCAATAACGTCAAACTCTTTGGTCGCATCCTTCCCAGCTACCTCTAGAATCACCTCTTCTCCTCCCGGGTGTTCCTCCAAGAACTTTGTCACGTCCAACACCTACAAAAATTCAAACAATCAATTGACATACCTTTTTTTTTTTCATTCCATATATGCAAAGTATTCACCATTTTTATCAATGACTAATCTCTGCCTACAAATCTAACTGACTAACTGTACCCCTTTGGTTTGAACATGATCTAAATATAACTGTCGACGATACACAACCCGAAGATCCCAGAATAACAGCTAAATGGGATACGAGAAACTGTCCCAGGAATATCGGGGTTATTCGGATGTGGTGAAACACCAATATAAGCTAACTTTAGATCACATGGAGGACAAATTACACTTTCTCACTTAAATGTTTTTGGGCTAGGCCTCCTACTTCATTAGGCACAATATAGCCACAAAAACACCAACTTTAATGAAATCTCCTCTACTAACTATATTTTTTATATGTACATGGTTCCAGCTAGCAAGAGCTTGTTAATTTTTAGAAATCGTATCTTAATTAATTACTAAAAAATAAAAATAACAATAACGAAAAATCTATACTTAATCTTTAAAAAAATCTGCCACTAAAACTTGTCTTCAAAATTAGCAAGGTAAAACAAATTTTTGTTATTAAACTTGGTTACTAATTCATCCATTTTTATGAGTGGGTATGAGACACAAATTAAGAAGGTACTACTTACTCTGCCATTGATCAACAGCCAACAGTCTTTGTTGGATTTATGTTGGGCAACCTGTGAGAGAGTGAAAACCCTTCGTTCTGCCATGCTGCCTAATTAATGAGAGTTCGGGCGTAGTTCCTATAACATACGAAAAAAAATGTTCTAGTTTGAAACAATAAGATACGTGCCAAAATTTATAAAATGGTGGTGTAGATAAGTTGCACTCAGTTACTAGCTACTACCACGTTTTTTCTTCCTCCAAGGGTTATCAACTACCAGTCACCACGTGGATACGAAGATCTAACTGGCCCTATCAATGATTAATTCCATAGCATCGTCGTCTAGAATATTTCGAAGATATATAGAGATAATTCCATTTTATTAATTTACTTGCCATGGATTTATTTCTTTGAAAAGATATATAGTTTTATATTTTATTGCATAATGTAAAGTTGGTTTATCAATTGATAATTATGCATTGCTTAAAAGAATAATAAAAGTTTAAGCAGATAATAGAACTCAAAATATATATGAATTATTTAATTATGATATTACATTATAGGAACTAATTAACATAAGATAAGTAATTCAAAAGAAATCCACTCCTAAACACTTATAATCACCAAAATTTCATATTCGCCTGTTTTTTAACCTCTAAAAAAACTGTCACAAATTTATAATCAAATTATCGATCGCCAATCAAAAGGGGTATAACTCAATTAGTTAAACAAAATACGTGAATGTTGAAATTCCTAACACCTGTCCTTTAATTCTTATAGATAAAAAAAAAATTTGTTTGTTACTACACTTTTTCTTTCTTATTTCCAAATTCCACACCATCAAATACACCATTTCCTATCTCATCTCTATTTCCGCTTATTTCTCTTGCACCAAACGAAGCGTACATATTAAACTATCATTCATGTCATAAACCGTTCACCAAGTGCAACCATTATCCAAGAAATGAGAGCTGTAACCAGCACTGTAGTGCTACGATTTGAAAGGATAATAATCGGAACTCGGAAGTCACAATTACTATCTCCACAGGCTTCTTGTTATTACAAATTCAATTTATCTCAATAGGCCAACTAGGAATTTACAAAGTACAAACGCTACCGAGAACCTCCAACTTAGGTGCTGGGTTTTGACTCCGTGCTGTTAACTTTCTCCTTCCTATCAAAATCCACTCCTTGAAATGTGATCCGTGAGGACCGATACTTGCTACCAAAGGCAGTACCAAACCCCCAACCAAGTCCTACTCCAACACCACAGCCTCCACCTTCATAATTCAATCCAATACACCCAATTCAATATGATAGGTCATATTCATAATACTTGATTTATAAAAAAAAAATGTCAATATAAATTTTCATTCCTCGTAGATAACACAATATTTTCAATTTTGGCCCCCCATTAAAAACACTTTAACATGCACACTCATTTTCACTGGCTATTGTCGCTTTAACAATGTGAGATTGACATGGTAATACCGCCTAATAGAAAAACAAATTTGAAAATGATTGTTACATCTCTCTCTATTTGTGCATGGTAATATAGCGTAAGTACGTCACATAACAAGAGACCAAATTAATGACATTTGTCTGTTTCAGAACTAGTTGAAAACTTTCTTCGAGTACAAACAAAATTGTAAGCAGAGTATTAAAGAACTACCAAAGACTCATACCATAGGCAGAACTAAAATGACAAAATAGGAAATGACAAGCAAATCCTATCCAATAAGGTTAGATATTAGCACTAACCAAGCCAGAAGGATAGATATTAGGAAACATTTGCTACGTCATCATCAAACTGGTACATTTGAAGGAGAGGTTTGTGGGTATAAATTAGGATTTGGGGGGAAAAATGCAATCCACATCATACATTATGTCATAGTAGGAGCCATTCAATACTGACAATTAAAACTAAGTAACAAAAGGTAGCAAGATTCATGAGTATTGTACTGTACCTGCACCAAGACCCAATAAGTTCAATGGCATACCTGTGCAACAGATAAAGAAAACAGATCAGATACGTAAATTATGAGCAGAGTATGAAGAAAATTATTTCATCTCTGTATTATTTCATATGAGTAGAGATACATTATAATATTATATGAAAAAGAAGAAATAGAAAAAGGAAATACTATAAAATAGGATATTTCCATAACTAACTAGGAATCTCAAAATTACAGGAATGATATAAAAATAAAATAATTGACTGACGACACTCCACCTCAAGCTTGGGAATAGATATTAATCATTCCCAGCTTGCCCACATTAGCCTCTAAGTTAGATTTCAACAAGGCCTTTGTGAGCACATCTGCTTCCTCTAATTTTGTTGGAATGTAGTGCTCAGGAAATGACCCATTTTCAATTTCTGATTTGATGAAGTCTCGGTCAATCCTTCCATGGTTCATCCCAATTGGATTATGAACTAGACACTTGGCTGAATTACTGTCACTAAAGAGTTTCAAAGGTTCTTGAATTGGAATAGATAAATCTTCAAGTAACCTATTTATCCAGATCAATTCACAAGGGCCTTCATCGGTTGCTCTATATTCTGCCTCTGCGCTTCACCTAGTTACAACACTTTGTTTCTTGCTTCTTCAGGTCCCCGAATTTCCCGATGCCTTTGCAAAATACCTATGGAGGACTGTGTCTTCAAAACCTGCCTAATCACCTTCATATCTAGGGTACTAAGTGATGAGATATTGAGAATAAAATGTATTTTGTTCATAAATTAAATGGTTAATATATATAGAGGCTAAAGTCCACTAGGTAGGAAACTAACACTAATACTTTGTGGAAAGGGCTTGACTAAGGAAAGTAGATAGATAGAATTTGAGAAGAGTGTGCCTGGTTTAGCTGAAGATAAGCTGGTGAAAATTTTGGAATGAAAATTAACACTTGCTTGGAATCACATAAGGGTGGAAAAGATGGATGGTAGAAAGTGGAGTGCGATATTCTTCACTCCACGTCACTGTATTTGGCCTATAATGGGTAATCCTCTGGTATGAAAATGCACTAAGAGCGAGTTTGGATAAACTTCACACCAAATGTTAATAGAAGAAAAAATAAAGAACCAAGGAGATAAAATGAATTAGAACTTCTTGCATAAGTAAAAGTCAACTCACAATTTAACTTTTTCAAAAGCTCCATTATTTAAATACTCCATGAACACTTAATAATTATGAATTTTTATTATAAATTAAGAATTAAATATTTATCTCAATTGAAAAGGACACGTAAGCTAGAAAAAGCTAATCCAAATTGGACCAAAATTATAAGTCTAGAAGTGTTTGGCCAGCCACATTCCATTCTATACCAAGAAACTAAGAGTGAAGCTTAGAACATTTCCGTCTCACTCCATTTCCCCTCTCCTCTCTAATCTCTATTATCCAGACTCAATAATTGCCAAATACCAATACACAATCAATTATGCAAGCATGTCTAACGAATTCATCTGGAACGACAAGATTAACATTAGAACAAAAAATAAAAAGGAAATTGGAAGTAACAACTAAATTGGATAATAAATGATTGCAACAGCTTAAAAAGATTGCAAGTAAACAGCAGGGAAAACAGACTCAATTCTAAGATCAGCGAGTCGAGTATCAAATTGAGTACTGAAATTAAATTGCAAAAGGTATAGAAATGACTAAAACGGTTCGAAAATAAGGCACAGACCTCCGAAACCCCATCCAATACCGAAACCGCAACCTACGCCGAAACCTGAAAAAGAAAAACTAGCGTTCGAGATAACAATTCGAGATTCCAAATATGCAGAAATCGTGAAAGCCAAACCAGCGTACCAAATCCAACGCCGGTTCCGTTGAAGGTTGTGATAACCATTTCCTTCTTTCTTTCTTTCTGGCTATACAGAGTTAAAGGAAATCACAGAAGAGTGAGTACGAGTTAATTAACTAGTGGAGAGTAAAAGCCTTTTTTCTTGGGCCCATGCCGAGTGTAAGACTAATCATGCTGGACTTGGACCAGACATGCAAGTCCACTTTATAGATTTCCTTGGGTGCCTACCTGAATGTGTGGTTGATTGCACCAAGAAAAACAAATTTATGACTCAGACAAATACATAAATATTTAATTTTAAAAATCTTTCACATATTTTAATTTTTAAATGTATTTTCATCTTTTCATTTTATTCAACCGCATATTCTTTAATTTTTGTACCATCATCAAGAAATAGTAGTTACGATACCTAATAGAATTACTTAATTATATGGTCAACTAATATGAGTTTTTTTTCCAGGAGGGAAAATACAACCCTTTTTATTCTTTTTTCCTCTTTTACTAATAGACTCTTATTAGAGGGTTTAAATTGATTGTTTTAGAAGAATTAGACAGTTTTCTTTAACAAGTACTTTATTTGTTAGGTTGTACAACTAGACCAACATATTTTCTTCGTCAAAGTGATGAAATAATTTTGTTATAGAAAAAAGTTGTGATGAGAAATACTCAACTTCTTGTGGTCTTGTTAAGGCTAAGCGTTCCTTTGCAATGATGACCAAATCAAGATTAGTTGTAATGTCCAGAAGTACTTTATAACAATATAAAGTTTGTTTAACTGTCTAAACATTTTCATCATGTTCTTCACCAATAATCTAAGATTGGAGCATAGCTGATGTTGAATCTAAAGGATCCCTAGATTCCAATTTCATTTCAATTGATCATCAAACTTGATCATTCTTGTAATTAACCCATTCTATTAAGTTGGAGTTAAATTGCTAGTGAGAAGGTGATTTCAACTATTTATTTACCTTAAGCTTCAGTCGTTTATTAGTTTTTTATAATTATTTTTCTAAACATTAAAATGTATATATTTTACTTAAATCTTAATTCACTATTTTATCACTGACTCATTTTAAATGTTAACTATTATTGAATGGCAGTAGAAAATGTTAAAATTTAGAGGTTACTGTCTTTTTAATTGATATAGGTCAATTTTCATGTGGCATTATTGTCTCTTAAGCAGAGTATTGATTTCGAATTCTGAGTATACAGTTATAGTTGTGGTCTAAATCAATGGTACTTGACTATCGTTCAAGTTTTGCTTCCCCTGTCTGTAAATATCAGAAACTGTGGATACAAAATTACAACTTTTTCAAGCACAACTGAGGATACAAAACAGAAACAGAACACAAAACATAAATCCGGATGTACAATCCCAATCATACGAATCATACCATCGAGTTTTATTTATTTATGCATTCATTCCATATAATGATATAAATTACAGGGAAATACAAAATCAAAGTACAAACAAAGATGCACATGAGAAATTAACCAGAAGCAGGAGGAGAATGAATTGAATTCAAGGTACAATCTTATAAGCCTTGGTCTTATCTATCCAACTTATGAACGAATTCTTGGAGTTCCTGAACCCCAAAAACCCATGTTCCTTGGCCTTGTTCATGCTATCCAACATTCCCTCCCTTGAGAACATAAGATCCACAAACCACCAATCAGCAACCTCGTCAAGCTTGGTAGGCAGAAGCTGATTCTCACTCACAATCTCATCCCAAACAGGACCCTTATCCTTCATCACTTCCGACAACCTCAAACCTTCTTCCTCGTACCCATACTCCTCAATCCCAAACTGTTCCGCCAGCACCTTCCAGAGATGCTTCCACCTGAACACGTCACCATTGGAGCAGTTGAAGGCCTCGTTCCGCGCGTATGGATCAACCGCGGCCCAAATGTGCTGCTCCGCGATCAAATCCGCATCGGAAGCACAAGAATAACCCTCCCACGCGCCTTTCGTGCCGGGGAATCTCAACGGAACACCCTCGTGCTTGCAAATTGCGGCGTACACGCTGAAGGTCCCAATCACGTTCATTAAACTGTAAGGCGAAAACCCGAAGATTATTCGGGGTCTGTGAACGGACCAAGTCAAACCCTCTTTCTTACCGGTTTCTTCCAAGAGGATGTCCTCTTGGGTGTAGTAAAAATTGGGCGCGTTCAAACGCGGCATATCTTCCGTGAAGGGAGGTTCATGAGATTCAATCTTGCCGATGAGTTCGAAGGGTCCAATGTAATGTTTGCCGCCTGTCTGGAGTGACACGTGGCGGAGATTGGGGGCGTTGGGGATAACAGTGCGGAGCACGTTCCGTAACATAGCGCCGTTAACTTCGCAGTTCTCTACCTCGGTGGGGCGGTTGGTCCACGACACGAAGAAGACGTGAGTGACGTCGGTTAGGACGGAGAGTTTGGCTTCGGCGTCGGCGGGATCGGAGACGTCGCACTGGATGTACTCCACGGGGTGGTCGGCGTTCCACGGCGGGCGGGGCCGCCGTGCGACGCCATAGACCTTCCATGGGCCGGCGGGGGTGTCGGCGAGAGGGAGGATCTCGGCGAGGCTGTTGCCCACGATGCCCGTCACGCCGATCACCAGGCCCACGCTCTGGAAGCTTCGCGGCGGTTCCTCTTCCTCAAATTTCTTCTGCAGAAAAAAAACAATTAAATAATAATTGAAATGAATAAAGGGAAAACAAAATGAATAATTTATCAACTTACCTTCGCAGAACCGATTGCTCCAGCCCACCACCAACTCATTTTTTATATAATCTGAATGGTTCGATTAAGCAGATGCTTTTGCGATTGGCTTCTTCGACTTGAGTATTTCTTTATACAGACAATAATGGTCGTTCCGATCGACCTAGACTTCTGACGAGATGACCTGTCAGCGATATTTCTAACCAGATAAGACGAAGAAAAGAAAGTAAATTGAAGTGACGGTGCATTATATATAAATATTTAATACGATAGACATATAGTAGTATTTTTGTATAATTAATTTATATAAAATGAATAAATGTATTTAAATATCTAAATTTATTTTAGATTTATAGTAATAAATAATTTAAATTGTGATATAAACTTCACTGCTGATAATAATACCTCTAGTAGAGCATATTTATACTCTATACTAAAAAATAAAATTATGTATTGTATGAAAGGAACATTTTTTTGTATAAATAAAGTTTATAGTATATAGATTCAACTTTAACTCAAAATAAATAAACATCTTTGATTGTAATTATATTTTAAATTTTAAATTTATAATAATGCCATGGGAGGAGGTGGTGTAATTCGTGGAACGCAAGGGGAATGGTTGTTTGGGTTTGCCAATTTTGGAGAGGCTTTAAGTGAGTGAGTTAATTGATCAATTATGTAAAAAAATAATTAATATTGATATATATAAAATTAAATTTTTAACATATATTTAATATATATAATTTTATATAATAAATTTTGTAATAATTAATTTTGATTTAATAATTAAAGTATTCTTTTACATATAAAAATTATAGTTTTAAATTAAAATTATAAGTTTAATAAAAATTATATCTGTATTTACAAGTTAAATTAAAAATTATATTTATATTTATAGTTTATTAAACCTATAAATTTTTATTAAACTTATGATTTTAATTTAAATTTATGATTTTTTATGTAAAAAATACTTTAATTATTAGATCAAAATTAATTGTTATAAAATTTATTATATAAAATTATATGTGTATTAAATATATATTAAAACTTTAATATTATATATATTAACATTAATTATTTTTTAATATAATTGACCTATTAACTCAATTGATTGGAGTGTCATCTTAATAATCTAAAAGTTAAAATTTGAGATTTACATGCACCATTATTTTAAATTATTTAAAAAAATATATTTTAACTTTAAAAATATAAACTTACTTACCGATTGGGCGTGTTGAACTTTGGGCTTTGAAGATAGGAATCCCACATACTTGGAGGTTGGGGTATAGGCCTGTCTAGTGTGAAACAGACTGGATGTTGTTAATGCTGTTAATTCCATGAATAGTGTTGTATTGGATGTGCATCTGCATGAGAGAGAAGTTTATTTATACCTTTTTTTTTAAAAAAAAAAAAAAGGTATTGATGAGATTAAAGATCTGATTCAACAGCATTGGGAGATTTATACCTTAAAACAAAAAAAAAAAGCTTATTTATGAGATTATAGATCTTATTCAACAGCCTTGGGAGATTAAAGACTAATGTTCTGCGTATTGCTGTTGGATGAATTATTGTACATAAATTATATCTCATTGGAATAAATCTTTACAAAATTAATTTTAATAAAATCTATTTAAGAAAAATTTAGTAACGAAATTCAGTATAATTTTTTTATCTAACACAAAGTATCCAAAATTATTTTAACTCATAAATCAATTTTGAACTCAAATTAATTCTAATGTAAAATCAATTACATATAAATATTTACCTAAAATCACTTTTAAGTAGTATTTTATCATGAATCTATTACCTTTCAAAAACAAAATCAAGAATTTTTATTGATCTAAGGTGGAACCAGAAACACACTGAATATCTCTAATAGTATGTTTGTCTACTTGTTTAGAACTATATAGTGCACCAGTTCTATTGCTCCCTTATGCGAGATGAAAAGCTTTGTTATACTATAACTTACGTTTGGCGTAATCTAAACAAGAAAACAAACGCAGCATACCTTATTGTAATAAAATCACAAAATTCATCCGGTTCTTGCTGTCTTAACAAAAGTTCATGCAAGACTCAAACTCCATTAAGTTTTTGCAGTTCATATACGAAGTTACGAACTTCTGATCAACACTGGGAATGCTTTAGTCTGTGTGGTACTAATATTGTTGTTGGGTATTTTTAATTTGAGCAATAAGTTACAATATAGTATTATATTAAAAATGGAGATGTGGTCCTCTCCATTTCCCTGCGTGATGCTGGGTTATATCGGTCACGCCATTCTTTTATAATTGGCTATTCCATCATGCATGTACCGCTCCATTTACCACTTTGAATATGCAAAATAGTTTAGAGAGCCTTGTTAGTTGGATTTCTAATTACCTGCCACTGATAAAGTATTTATATGCATATGTCTAACCTAGTGGGCAGTAACGAAATATCTGGGAGCTAGTTAGGTGGCACAAGATTCTCTTCCTCCGCATGTAACAAGCTAGCCATTTAATTTGACTTACGTTGGTCGAGCCACAACAACAACACCTTTGTTGAATCTCCTTCTCGCCCTTTCCATCTTTCTCCTACCAGCTTCTTTTGCGTGAAAAGGTTCTTCAATAATGGTTGACAGACCTGAAAAAGTAGTTCACAACAAAAGTGATTTTGACCCTCACGCACGCAAACGATGTAAAGTTTAAAGCATACAGACAGCATATACGCTCAAAATTCAACTTAGCTACATTGCACCTTTTGAGCTTGAATACCCCATTGAGAGTGAAAGTGTATAAAAGGGTAAGAAAAATATTTCATGAACACTCATGATATTATATGATATGCAAGAGGAAAAAAAAAGAAGGTATTATAGGATTTGTAATGTGATAGGAAAAAAATAAAAAGAAATGAAATTTATTAATAAGATTTTTAAAAATAAATGGATATTCATGTATTATCATTGTTCAAAGAATAATGATAAGTGAAGTATCATTTATTTTAAGCATCATATCAATATCTTTTATTTTTTTATATCTCTCATTCTATCATATCATAAATCTTATTATATCTATATTGTTTTTCTCTATCTCTCTATGTGTATGATAATATATTGGGTATTTATCAATTTTTTTGTTATAAAATTCATTTTCAATAAATGATCTTTTAAAATAGATTTTAAAGTGAAATGATTTATGATATATCTGTTTAACTGAAAATTTATTTAAAATTGTTTTAACTTAGTCAATTTTGAATCTAAACTTAATTTTCAATGACCAAATATTTAAAAGGTTGACATGTTTTAATAGATATTTTTTTATTTATAGGGGTTAATGATCAAATTTCTCATCACATGCTTAATGGACAAATTAAGTTATTTATCAATCATGTCACACAATATATTAGTTTTATAAGCTAATTTTAATGTATAATAAACTTATTTTAATTAATTTACTTTATTACTTGCTTTTAAAGTAAAGAAATTTATCTAATATTAACAATATATGTGACCTATGTCTACTATGCTCTAATTATATCAAAAGTGGTTGATAAATAGAAGATTAATTTTATAACATTGTCAACAAATTTGCTCCAACAATTATAGTAATGCTATGAATTAAACCTGCAAGGCAAGCAAGGGCTTAATTAATTAATTACCGTGTAAGAGATTGTTGTATCTGTTTTCCATCATCATCATCTTCGCCTTATGATCACGTGGTTGTTCTTCATGGTTGCCACCGTTCTCATTATCCCCTCCAACTTGGTTCAATTCTTGCGTTGTTTTTTCCACCTTCGAGCGAGCAGTGGCAAAGAGCCACGTGGCCTCCATGTGTTTGGAGATCATGCGCGCTGCGTGGTAAGGAATCTTCACACGCATGGTCATGTTAATGAACATTATGCAGTCCATGAGGCTCTCTTTCGCCATTCCTTTCATATCATATGCCTGTGACCTCCTCCAAAGGCTTTTCCTATGAGTGTTTGCTGGGTTGGACAGGCAAAGAGCACGCGTTGAGTCACTGATCGCTGAATCTGCATTCTTAAGAAGAATATGACACTGCGCTTTGTTACTATATATCACCATTCTCTCTTTTCTAAACCTCAAGGGACAAACACCAAGCGCTTCAGAGTATTTCAACAAAGCCTCTTCAACCTTTCCCAACCTAAACATGTGGTTCGCTTGTTGCTTTATCAAACTCACCAAAACCCTTGTTTCCTCTAACTTTTCCTCCGAGAGCAGCTTCTCCTTGCTCCTCCTATCCACCACCTCTTGCAATAATGTTGCTCCAATTTTTTCTCTGTTAGGTTTCATATTCAGGAGAACCTTTGAGATGGTCTCACCCACGTTGGATTTATCCCCAAGGCTTCTAAGTTCAATCAAATCAACAAGGTAAGAAGCAGCAACATCAAGAACTTTGTACCTCGTATCTGGGTCCTTGAGAAGCAGAAGAAGACAATCGATACCTATATACTGCCAATCATCTGAAGATCTTGAAAGGTTGCCTAAAGTGTTCACAACTTTTGGTAATTCAGCAATGCTTTCCCTTCCTACTTTGCTATAACACAAGATTCTTATCAGTCCAACCCCTGCTGGTGACGTGTGATTTATCAACCCACCCCATATATCACATAAGTCCTTGAGAAACACTTTTTTGCAAATGAGATCCAAAGACCTATCTTTGCAAGCAAAGCAATTCAGAAGGCAAAGAGACCAACACTGAAGCTGGCTAGCCCATTCCTCTGCCTTGCGATTCTCCATCTCCAAATCCCCAAACCCTCTGGTCATCAAGTTTCTGTGGTACTCGAGCCTTTTGTTTTCCTTCAAAGCTACGAAGTCAACATAGACCACTTGTAAACAAGTTGAAGCCAATTTCAAGGCCAGTTTCACCACTTCTTGTTCGTGCTGTGCTACTGGTTCGAAAGTGCTTTTGTAACTGGCCAAGTGACCAAGTGCTCTAACAGCAACTCTTTGCTCAACCCAACTGATTTTCCCACTAAGCAAGTCCAATAATGGGGGTATCACACCTGATTGCACGGCTTTTTGTGCAAACTCCTCCTTGTTCATTGTGTAAGAGCCAATGATGTGAGCAGCGTAATAGGGTATGTATATGTTTTGGTTTGTGAGAAGCCAGTGTCTGTCGTTTATGCCTTTGTGGATTAGACTTGCCAAGCACTTGAATATGCCGAGGGATGGGAACTCTGGGTCGTTGGGTTGGCTCATTGCGATGTGCCATAGTCCACTCAGCACCAACACGTGTTCATGATGATTCTCTCCCTGAGCCTGAGGCATTTCTCTGAAGCAGGTCGCTATTCCAGCCCTTCTGAGAGATGCATCTGGTTCTCTCATGCTACAGAAGAAACAAGGCTTGATGCAAAGGTGACCCCTGCAGGAACCTTCCGCCACGTTGCAAGGAGTGTTGGGAATGGGAGTCACTCTTTTATTCTTCATTTGGGACTTCATAGCTGTCTCTCAGTTGATTGGGGATTTCTTTGACTACTAGGTTAGGTTGATCTTTGCGTTATATGAAGATCTTGGACCATGATAATAGGAAAGAAAAAGATGATTTAAAAAAAAAAATTGATATGGATTTCACATTTTTTCCCCTAATTTAATTTAAATATTTTTTAAATTTTCTTTTTTCCTCCCTACAACCAAACCACCCATGAGGATTCAAGCTTGACATTGGAGGGAAAAGAAAGAAGGGCTTCAATGCTAAGTTACACCTAGAGGCGCATAAATATGGGAGGCTTTCATCATCCAATAAAGCATTATTAGAACAATTATATTATCTTTTGTTTCCGGATTTTATTTTTTTTTTTTTTGTGGGGGGGGGGGGGGGGGGGGGTCATGAACATTGTTTTTCACAGGAGATAAATATGTTCATGGAATATGACAAACTTCTTAGTTACTTAACATTTAAAGTAGGTGCATAACCAAACTTTGAATGAGTGAGACTTGCTAAGTTAGGAATAATGTCCCTATACTAATTGATAAATATATTCAAGTTTCAGTTTATTAATTTAAAAGAAATCATTTTTGCATACTAAGCAATATTTTTTTTTACTTTTGTATAACTTTTCATCATAATATCAATTATGATGCACGCCGGCATACCTTAAAGATATTATGTAAGATTGAAATATGATGTAATATTTAGGTTAACAAATTAAAGAGAAATTTGCACATTCTTTATTTTCAACATATTTATAATGGGATCATTTGACAATATTATTTTCAGTCGTGCGTTGATTAAATAAGTTCACAAGCTGTGAATATATAATATCAATTTGACAATTTATGTCTCTTTTATAATAATAAATATATAACTTGTTTCATTGTTAATGTTTTTTGCTTTCGGTGCATTCATCGTTTACTAATATTTTTTTGTCTTACTCTTAATAAAAATATTATTAAATATTTTTAATAACATTTAAAAAATATCGTCAAATTATAAATAAATATAAATATTAGGTATATAGTCTATGTTGTTAAAATATAAAAATATCAAAAAAATATTTAATAATAATAACTATGCATAACATCTAATAAAATGTTAAAAAAATATATTAATAACAATTATTCATAATTTAGTAATATTTTTTGAATGTTATTAAAAATTTTAATAATATTTTATTAAGTGGTAAGACAAAAAGTATAATTAAAGATTACATGTGTTATACTGATGATTTGAATACCTACAACGAAGAAAATTCAATTTATGTACGACCTTTGTATCAAAAGAAAAGGAACAGAATACTGAGGCAATATTCGGGAAGCAAATTGTCTAAGAATTAAACCGGTGAACTTTATCGATGCTTCTTTCTTAAAATAATAGAGCAAAAATGATATTTTTAACATGCACTACTCTCTTCTCCGGGTCCATTTTCTTGTTCATATTATTTTGGTTCACGTGAATATATAAGGGTCACGACTAATGTTTAATTTTTTTTAAATAAAAAATTGACCTATCATTTTTAATGATTTTTTTTTCATATACAAAATTTAAATCCGAGAGTTTATTTGTCCATAGCTTGCTTGTCCATATTTAAGAAAATGTGCAGTTAAATTTAATCATGAGCAAATTAATATCATTATCCCTTCATAAATGACTAACAACTTACATACTTTATGCCAAACATATCCTTTAAAGTAATATTATACAAGACTTTAAATATCAAGAGAGTTTAAGTGGTTGAATGAAATGTCTATGTAATTATTATAAATTCTTTAATATATGTTTTTAATTTTTATGGATAAAAAAAATACAGATCTTCAATCAAATTCATAGTTACACATACAGTTACAATACAAAACCTGTAGAACTAAGGAACAAATTAAAAGTGATGGGGAAAGATATAGCAGACAGCCATACAGTATTAGAATTCAACACATTTCTATAAAAAATTTACATGAAGATTTTTTTTTTTTTTTTATTGTGTCATGTTTCTCTTATAACTAAGTACTTTGGTGTGGTGCGGGGTGGTCCTCCTCTCCCCGATCATGATCTATGTTTCTTTTTGGAAGCTAAACGTCCCCGACAGTACTAATTTCTTTCTCTTAATTGGTCGATAACCCGACAGAATTTTTCAAATCAAACACTAGTTCATGAAAGGCTTTTTTACCTTCAGTTTTGTTAATCTAATTTTTCTTACTTTTGTACATCCTTTCTCACACAATAAGAGTTTATCGTCCTTATGCGACAAAGGGGATCATATAAGCAAGAAAATTTTAAGACTTTAATACGTTGCACACAGTGTAGACTCGTGATGCTTTTTCTTATTTTCTATGCAAATTTATCATCATGCTGTCCAGCTGATCCAGTCAACTAAATAAGTTCATTTTTCAACATTTCTAATGCTCCACCTATGCCTATAAAGACCTTTTCAAGCAGAAATGTGTATAAAGTCTAAGTTTAAACTGAAAATAGATTATGGGATTTCACCAACCTTAGCCCACAATTCCAACTGATTTCTCCAGTTAAATATTTTGACCGCCTAAGATTTAATGGGTGAAGAGAAATGAGCATCTAAGTTACTAAGCAAAGGTGAGGGGCCACATCTTCAAATGGCAAAACAATCCCCTTCAAATCAGTAGCAGAATGTGGTCCCGTCACATTGTTAAATTCGCACCTTCAAATAAAATTATACACCATAACTCTTTGAAAGCAGAATATGGATTAAAAACATGATTCAAGTACAGGTGGTGGTGGTCTCAAGAATATGCGGCTGCCATAGGTGGAAAGCATAAAAAGGATGTTTCTTAGATTTTATCTTTTTCTTAAGAATATTATTTCAGATCATGCTTCAAAGATTCGTTTAACTATGCCAAAACAATTGAGGCGGGGACTTAGTTTATTAATTGTTTGTTCGTACCATTAACGTGGATAGATAATAATAACAGTTATATGCTCATGATGTCAAGGGACTGGATTTATAATCTGGACACACCAAACTATGCGGAATTTAGCATGTTTTGCTCGGATATAACGGTTTCAAAGTCGTTGAAATCCAAATCCACATGGTCCCTTTGTCATGCTGAAGTTTCGCTTGTTTTTTTATCTGGGTCTTATAATACTGAAAACTAGATGAATTAGCTAAGGAATGCTGGAAATTAAGGTTAGCTTAACTAAGCAGAGAAATGTATTTGGATGCAAGTCTATCTATTCTTTATTTTGAGGATTTGTGAGCAAACGTTAGGTCCTTTAGGATAACAGAGAGAGCGCATATTGTAAGGCTAAGGTATATTATAAGCATCTCTAATGACTTAAAACGATACTTATAAGTGTTCATTTGTTTTAAAATTGACTTCAAAAAAATTGATTTTAAACCATTAAACAAATTGAGATATGTGTTCAGATAAATCTAACTCTAATGATAAAAAATTAATTTCAACCATTAAATTTACATCAAAACGTATGTATTAGTGTAAAATAAACATTTTGTTGTTTATTGCTTTAGGCTATATTTTGTAAAATTAGTTTAAAAATTAACTTGAAGTTGAAAATTTAGTTGAAAGTTGGAAAATTAGTAATAGGTGGAAGTTGAAAAACTAATTTATTAAATTATAGGTATTTGATAAAATTAAATGTTAAAATAATTTAAAAGTATAAAATGATAAAAAAATAAAAAAATTATAATTTATTTAAAAAAAAGTAACTAAAAAATTGGATAAATATATTAAAGATAAAAATAAAAAAATACAAAAATTAGAAGTTAGAAGTTAGAAACTAAGATTTAAAAAATATTACTTTACCTAGCATTTAAAAAAATGTTAAATGCTACTTAAAAAATTAAAAAATTTATTTAATGAATAGTCAAATAATTTTTTTAACTAATAAAAAAATAAAATTTAACTGAAATATCTTGCTTAATATAATCTTAAAAAGTATTTTAAACAGCAGGAGGTGGCCAGTTGTAAATAGGCTAAAAATCTTTAAAGCATTTTGTTGTTTAATAGGTTGGCATAACAAATGATTATAGATAGTTGAGATCTCTTTTTATTTGTAAGTTCATTTGATTTTCGTTTGCACTTTAGTACACTAGATTTAACGTTAATAGGTCATACTTGTAAGTTCCAAGAATTAGTCCAGAGTGGTAAAGCACATTAAAGTCGGAGAGGGTCAACCTGTCTAACTCTTAAAAAAGTGATTAATATGTTGTAGGTGATGTAATCCACCAATTTAATTGTCCTAACTCAATTTGTCTAACTTGGCAATCCGTTGGGTTGAAGGCGGGAATTACGACAGGTTAAACCTCTTAACCTATTTCACTTTGCTCATCATATTTAACTCATTGGTATTTCAAGAATATTTAAATAAATTTATATTTTTATATAGTTAAGAATATGTATTAGTATATAAATAAAATGTGTTAAAAAAAACATGCTAAAAAGATGTTTTGATAGAGGCTGCAATAAAGATGATGTAGTCGACATTGTGATGAAGATGCTTTGAACAAGACTAAAATTGTGAATTCAATATTTTAGAGACTAAAAATATAATTCAATCTAAGTTAATTTATCTTTCGATGGCTTCCTGAGTTAATCAGTTCTGTAAAAGTAAAACGGATTAAATAATCAGTTCTGTAAAACTGATTAGCTACATATATGAATTTAAAGTCTTCAGAAAAAAATGATACCCAAATTGCAATTAAGATCGAAGATAACCAACACACAAAAAAAAAGTGATTAAAAGAAAATAAAAAGTCTTTCCTTTAACATTAAAATGTTGTTTTATTTAAAATGAAAAGAAAGATCATCTCCACCCTCATTCATACGGAAATATTTAATTTTTTAAGTATTTTCTGCAGGACATGAAGGTATAGTAGCGTCATTACAGTTCGACTATATTTTTTTTTGGCCTTTTCCCCATTAGGGGGCATTTTTTATTTTTTTTTTATCAAATGGGGACAGTTTTAAAAAAATTACTATTTGAGATAAGTCGTGTCATGTGGTACAACTCTTTTTTTAAAATAAATAAATAAAAATTGATCGCTAAAAGTTTGGTTGCTAATTTCAGTCTCTATTTCAGCCGCTAACATTTTTTGCAACAAAATCTTGTGGTCCAAACATAAAAAAATTACAATATTCTGTTAAAAAAGTGTTAACGACTGAATTAACGACCAATTCTTTTTTTTTCTAAAAAAACGAGTCATGCCACGTGACACGACTTACCCCTCAATGGTAATTTTTTTAAGCTACCCCATTGATAAATAGAAAAGGTTGTGGTCTAAAGCAAAGTTTTCATTATGTTATGAGCTTGTTGACAAAAATAATAAGATACTGCATACATGTTTGGGCCGAACGTCCATTGCAATTTTCAGAAGAAAAATTCTTGGTTGCTCCAGGAGCAAGACATTTTTCTTGTTCTGTATCATTTATTATATAACATATAAGCAATGTGGGTCATTCTTGTCTCCTACATTAATGAGTCTTTTTAATTCTTCTAAAACATTAACCATGGTTAATTTTAATTTTTCCAAATAGTTACAATCAAAGAATATGAAGGGATATGAAGAGTTTAACAACTCTGCAATAGTACTCAAAGCCGTGGAACTCAAATAAGTGGAAAACAAATTAGAAGTTGCTTAATGGTTTTAAAGGGAGACACTAAAAAATAGCAGATTTGTGGCTCTAACTATCCATTCACGTTTGGCCTCACATTCAACAGGTAATATTCTTCTCACTTTTACTCTTAAGAATTTCAATACTTCACTCCACCATTGTTGCATCCGTTTCCAATTCACACGGTCCCAAATAACATTCTTTTCACTTTTAGTATGTCAATAATATTTGTTTTACTTTTATTATTATTATATGTGTAGGCATGGAATTATTACATGATATTGAACAACCTATTTCAAGTGATGATGATGAAGTTATTCACATTGAACATGAAAAAGATGCAGTAATAAATTGTGATGGAGGAGTAAGTCAAGTTAACCCAATTAATTGTGATTGTGAAATTAAATTGTTTGTGGGTAAGACTGTGGGTAATATAGAGGAAGCGTATAAGTTATATTGTGACTATGCGCATGATTTGGGTTTTAGTGTTCGAAAATATAAACAGTATTATTCAGGAAAGCCTTCAAAGTTAAAAAGAAAAGAATTTTGTTGTTGGAAGAGGGGATTTAAATACAACAAGCGCTCATATGAGGAAACTTTCAAGAGGCGTGATACTAGAACTGGATGTGAAGCAATTATAGCTTTTGTACTTAATGAAGATGAGACATGGATAGTGACTAAGTTCATAGAGGAGCACAATCATGATTTTGCACTACCGGAAGAAAGACACTTATTAAAATCTGCACGACGTGTTTCTAAGGAAAAAGGAACAACTTTGATGTCAATGGTCAATGCAGGGATTCCAACAATTAGTGCATTCTCATATTTAGTTGATGAAAGTGGTGGAGCTGAAGCTGTGTGCTTTTCAAAGAAAGACTGTTATAACTATATTAATACCCAAAAAATGGTATTAATTGAGGCTGGTGACTCTTAAAGCTTGATAAATTACTTTAAGCGTAAGATGGAGGATGAGGGTGGAATGTTTTATTGGGATGTACGAGTTGATCAAGAAGGACGAATGACAAATTTTTATTGGAGAGATGCTCAATCAAGGATTGATTATGATCTTTTTGGAGATGTAGTAGTTCTTGACACTACTTATCGCACAAATAGATATAATCTAGTATGTGCACCATTTGTGGGAGTGAATCAGCATTGGCAAAATATTATATTTGGATGTGCCTTTTTATTAGATGAGACAACTTCATCATTTGAGTGGCTATTTAGTACATTTTTGAAATCAATGGGTAATCAGCCACCAAAAACTATTTTTACATATCAAGACCAAGCAATGGCAAAAGCAATTGAGAAAGTTTTTCCTAATACATCTCATCGGTTATGCTTATGGCATATTTCTAAGAATGCACCCTCACATTTAGGTGGATTAAATAATGATCAAGGTTTCCACCGTTTGTTCAATAAATGTTTGCAAGGATGTGAATTGTAAGAAGAGTTTGAAGAAACATGGAAAAAGATGATGATGAAGGGTGATGCTAAACAACGCAGTTGGCTGCATAACTTGTACAAAATTAAAGAGAAATGGTGCACAACTCTTAACAAGCATACTTTTGATGGTGGTATAAAGTCTTCTCAAAGGAGTGAGAGCACAAACAATGTTTTGAATGAAATTGCTAACAAGTTACTTCTCTTACAAAATTTGTTATGGGCTTTGAAAATTTTGTTTCAAGATGGCGTGCAAGTGAAGCAAAAGAGAATTATAATTGCCATCAAAGTAAGCCTCCACGTGCAAACATGCATAGTATTATCTTGAAGCATGCATCTGATGTATATACTCACAAGTTATACAAGCTAGTTGAAAATGAGTATCTTGATGGTACAGGTGCTTGTGATATCAACGAAATTGAAGCAATTGGCACTTTACACAAATCTGAATGTCGAATGCAAGGAAAGGACTCAAATGTGCATATTGCTTATATTGATATATCTTCATTGGATCTATCTTGTACTTGTGCAAAATTTGTCACATTAGGAATTCTTTGTTGCCATCTATTTGTTGTTCTCAAGCAAAAAAATGTACCAAAAATTCCTGAAAAATATATCTAAAAGAGATGGTCTAATGAAGCAAGGAAAATGGTCCACACTTATAATGGCAGTGAAACACCTAAGGATTCAAATGAGGCTGAAATAGTTTTTCGTAATCGTGCAATGAGATATGCATATGATTTGATACATATAAGCAAAGGAAAAAAGGAGTCAAGACAACTTATGTGGGAGATTTTAGATAATGGTCATGAGGCACTTGAAAATCTGAGGAATAAATTATCATTTGACACAAATTCTTTGAGGAAGGATGATGTCAAAGGAATTGCATGTGAAGCCAATGAAACACCCATCTTAGATCCTCCTATGGCAAAGACAAAAGGAGCTCCTAGCACCAGGAAAAAAGGTCACTTTGAGAAAAAAGAAAAACAAGCAACAAGACGAGGAAAACAAAAAGTTGTTATTAGTAAGTATATTTATCATAATAAATAAATGCGAATTTGTTATGAGTGAGCAAATATGATAGTGTATGTGTTAATGTGTTTTAATGACTTGTATTTATATAATGTTTTTATTTTATTATTTTCAGGAACAACAAAGCAACCTAACTTATCTCAAGTAAGTCAAACAAATGATGTTCAGCAAGTTACCCCATCACCAATGTTTCAAACAATCGCCTCACTACCTTATTTTGGTTATTCAACTGAACATCATGGCATGCAATTCTACCAAGTAATATATATGTTTAAAAAATAGTATTTAGTTTCTTTTATAATCTAGTATACAATATACTGATTTTAATTTTATTTTTTTTACATAGGCTTCTCCAAATAATATGACCAATTTTAATGGATCAAAATTTTCATTTATGTCTACATTACAAGGTGTTGGTGGTTTAAAATTTCCATCTGAGGTAATTTTTAATTTAACTAAAACATTATTTTACATCATCATTTATTTTTTCAATACTTATATATATATATATATGCATATTACTAACAATTTTTCATATTTTAGGATGCTATTAATTATCAATGGAGACCTCCACCTATGTAACCAGTGATCATACTATCCGACAGAATGCAATAAAAGTTGATCATTACAAGACCTTTTTTTATTTTGTGTTCTTAATAGGCCTTGTATAAGACCATATTATTATTGTTTTACTTTATTTTGAGAGCTTTGACGCTTAATTTCACTTGTTCCTTTATTTGGATTCAATTATGATTATTGAGCAACTATCAAAGTTAAATTTAAATGAGAAGTCATTAATTCTAATTTTTATTTCCTTCATTTGTTTTATTTGTATATCATTTAAATATTAATGACAAGCCTCACATCTACTCCTTTTTACCATGTCTCTTTCCCTTCATTTAAAAACTATAATTTATTTTTAACAAGTTAATTTTTAAAAAAATTAATGACTAAGTTATTTTTATTTTTTTATTTTTGGTGAAGACAAAAAGTAGAACATATCCAAATAGTTAAAAGAACGTATAACAATGAAAAAAAAGTTGGAGTAGAAATTTACAGTAGAAATATTTGAGGTATAAGTATTTGAAAATTTTAATAAAGTGTTTACTGAATACAATACTTATGATAATAAAAAGATTTAATTTTTTTAACTGCTATAATATTATTAGACTACTTAAAAATATAAATTTAAAAAATATAATTTATTTTTAACAAGTTATTGTTTTAAAAAAATAATGACTATGTTATTTTTATTTCTCTTATTTATGGTGAAGACAAAAAGTAGAACATATCCAAATA
>PYAF01001757.1:2301036-2319190 GCA_007407185.1 Glycine tomentella
TTAAAAATATAAAATTAATAATTTAATTATTAATTAATAATAATTTAATAACATTATAAATTTATAATGATTAATATAAAATTTTAAATAATTATTCTTTGTAACCTTTAATTATATCTCTTATTTATTAGTGTAGTTATTTGGAAAATTAAAATTAACCATGGTTAATGTTTCAAAAGAATTAAAAAAACTTATTAATATAAGAGATAAAAATAACCCACATTACTTACATGTTACATAATAAATAATACATAGCAAGACAAATGTTTTACTCCTGAAACAACCAAGAATTTCTCTTTTCAGAATTCTTTTTTTTAACTAAAATTTAATTCTCCAGTATCAATGAAAATGATTTTTTCATCATCCTACTAATGGATCAATTAGTGTGAAGTTATTTCACCTTAACTAAAGATATCAAATTTAAGTATTTAATATTTTGTTATCAATAAGAATCAAAAATATAATTAAAAGATTTATAATAACTCACTCACCTACTAACTTAGATCCCTTACACATTAAACATTTAAAAATAATTTTTTCGTCATAATAATCATATTTGATTCAGACAAGATTATCAAAATTGTCATCCAAAAAAAGTAGTTTATTCTATACTAAAAGAAGGCGATTTTCCCATTAAACTTGTTTTTTTATTTTATATTTACTATTGTGCATGTCAGGTATATAATATTAGCACAACCGTTGAAATTGTGCTTTGGTCCCAATTGACATACAATTGAGACAGGCAAGAAAAAGAAATTAAAACCAACATAATTGATTCTTCGACTTCTCAAAGTCAATCAAATTCAAGTTATTATTTCTCTAAAAAATTTGACTAATGATTTTTAGTATGATTTTAATCTAATCATTTACTTGAGAAAATCAAATTCAATATAACTCTGATCATAATTAAAAAACATATTTACAAGTTTAAATTAAAATATAACTTTTAATTAAATACAAATTTTATTTTATTATTTTAAAACAAATAACAGTTCGAAAGGTCTAGAATTACAGCAAGGAGACAATCATCATGAGACAAACAATAAATATTAATACTTTACTATGTGTATTATGTAGAATAAATATTAATTGTATATAATTTATAATAAATATATAATTTTAAATATATAAATATATTAGAATTGGAATTTATAAGAAACAAATATTTTTTGAACATATAAATTATATTTTAGATTTATAAATAATAATTTTTTATATTGTAATACAATGTTGTTTTTAGTTATTGTTAACTAAAATAATGTATTTTTATGTATTTTAAAAAAAACAATTCAACAAATCACTAAATAATAATTAATGAAGTTTTATATTTTAAAGATATTATTATAAAATATTAATTTAGTTATCAATAATATAAAAAACTATAAACTTGTATTTAATTATTAATTTTAATCCGTGTGAACTGAATCTACATTTACTAAAAACATATAACATATTTTCAAATTGTAGTTAATATAAAATTTATTATTAGTTCCAATCTACATTATTTTTTATGTATTTTAAATTTTAAAATAATTTGTTATTTAATTAAATATATTATATATTTATTATTTAACCATTGTCATTTAAACATATTAAATTAAATTAATATAAATAATAAAATATAAAAAGAATTGTGTGCTGGATTGAGCGCTTATCATTATGTCACTTATGTCTGCTTTTCTTTTTTTAAGTATGTATTATAATGTTATCATTAGAACTATTAAAAGAAAAGGAGAAAATGAAGATTGAATTAAATTTTGGGTAGAGCGATAAATTTGTCTGTTACCAATAATTGAAAGAGCCTAGGTGACACATTTAAGAATGAATTTGTCGCTCTATCCAAATTTAATTTAATCTTCATTCTTTCTCTTTTTTTAATCGTTGCAATCATAACATTATAATAAATACTTAAAAAAAAGGAAAGCAAACATAAGTTATAATAAACATAATAATAAGTATAATATTAATTAATAAATAGAATCTATTTTTTTTATTCTGAAATTTATATTATGACAACATTAAGTAGTGACAAAATCATCTTGAGTCTCATTTTTTGTAAGGATTAATTTAATGATATACATTTTAATTTGTTTGAGTCTCATATTTTGGGTAAGGTATTGTCTCATAATTTTGTTTTGAAATTTCTAATGTGATAGTACTTTACCCAAAATATGACACTCAAACAAAAATGCACATTCATTAAGTTAATCCTTACAAAAAAATGAGATCTAACTTAATTTTATTATTACATAATATTGTTACAATAGAAATTTCAAAATAACAAACAAGTTATGCTTATTAATCAATATTATGTTTATTATTATGTTTGTTTTAAATTATAATTGTTTTCCTAATTTGTAAGTCTTTATAATAATTTTATGTTTGTAATGATTAAAAAAGGAAGAAGGTGAAGATTAAATTATATTTTAGATTGAGCAATGACAAAATTGTCCTTGAATATATAGAACGCTCACAAATTCGTTCTTAAATGTGCCACCTAAGTTCTTTCAATCAATAGAAATGGACGAAAGTTAACGGATTAATAAATTTATCACATTTTTTTACTTTCGAGGATAAAAATTTGAATTTTTATCTTTTGAAGTGGGAACGAATTTGTTAGTATTCTACACAAATTCAGAGACGAAAATGATTATTTACCCTTTTATTAATAATTAGTCAACAAAAAGCATTAAAAATAGAGATGATCACTCTAAACCAAACAAAAAAGGTCGAATATAAAGAAATTTCATAAGGCTCGTCCAACCCAAACCATAATGAGTTTAACAAATTGCGGTGAAATAGCATATGAAAGAGTCAAAGTCTAAATGATGATGGTTGTTGATGGTGAGTCCATTGATTCTTCAAATTTCTTTCATATATAGCAGGAGAAGCCACTCTAATATGTTAGACATTGCATCTTCTTGCAAGTGTTTTGTTTTATTTCCTCCAAAAATAAATAAGGAATTTTATAATGAAAATTATATATAGTAATACAATTATAAATTTAGGTTATGTTGGATAAAATTACTTAAAAAATTAGTTAGAAATTAAAAAATCATCTTATTGAATTACATATATGTCTGATAAAATTACCTGTTAAAATAGTTAAAAAAATATAAAATTATATAAATACACATAATTTTTTACTTTAAATAAAAAATATTAAAAAGAAAATCTAATAAATGTTCAAAGGACAAAAGAAAAATAAATATAAAAAGCTAAAAGTTAATATTTAAAAAAATACTATTTCAAATAACATTTTAAAAAATGCTAAAAGTTACTGAAAAATTTGTTTACAAAATAATTAAATAAATTTTTCAACTAATAGAAAAAAAACTAAAAATGAGTTAAAATATCTTATCAAACACACTCTTAAACTATATTATTTTTTAGTTTTTTCAGTGTTGTTTTTTCTATAGTTTATTTTTTTTTATAAATTTTTTATTAACACCCTGTACATAAATTTATCAAATATAAATTTATTAAAATGCACTTCAAAAAAGAAAAAAAAATGTTTAATTGAGAATAGAGAAAAGCTACATTCAACAAAATATTTAAGTTAAATATAATTTTTTTACTAGTTAAAAAATTTATTTGAATGTTCATTTAATAAATTGTTTAATAACTTTTTATGATTTTTAAAAGTCTACTTAAAATAATATTTTTTTAAAATGTTAATTTTTAACTTTCAACTTTTAACTTTTTATATTTTCTTTTATTTTTTATCATCAATACATTTATCCAAATATCTTATTATCCTTTTTAAATATATTATATTTTTTTTCATCATTTATATTATCCAATTATCTTATTATCCTTTTTACATAAATTAATTACCAACTTTTATCTAACTTTTCAATTTCCACTCATAACATAGCCTAAGCAAGAACATCATCCACTAAATTGTGTATTCTGGTGTACGGAAGCAAATGATTACAACTTCTTTATTTATTAATAGTATACTAGTAAATATATATTTTTTGAAGGCATACTTATCAATATTAATTGGCTAGATTTGCACAATTGATGATACATATTACATAGCTCCTTTGCTTTCAAGTTAAAACCGCGGTTCCTGGCTTCCTGTTCCTCTAATATACGCAAGTAACGCAACTGTTTCCAACTTGTGAATTACGTCATAATCTTTGCTTGGTGTAAAGGGCAATGGTCCCAATTAAAGGGTAACATCATGACAATCAATTGACAATTTGAATTTTGTCACACACATTCTTTCTGGTTCTTAGCACACTCTTAACTGGCAATTCCAAACCTGCGAAAAATGTTTTATATATGTGGACACAAAAAATAAAAGATTATTGTATATTTTATAAATAGTTATAAAATTATTCTTATTTTATTTTTTAATATTTTCATGATTACAAATACTTGAAAATAAAATAATAACCTTTTCTAAAGAAAATCAAAAGTACGATTGAAGGAAAATAATTTTTATTTATTCTCTTTCATTAAAAGAATTAAATTATTTTACAAAATTTAATTTTTTAAAAAGTATTCTTTTTTAATATTTTTTCCCTCTATAGAGGCCAATCTCGTTTGGTTTTTAGTTTAATTAAATGTTAACTTTTGGGCTTTCAGATTTCATCCTTTCACTTCTAATTTTTCCACTTAGAAATTTCTTATGACATGAAATAAAGAGAGATTATAATATTATATGTGAAAGATCTATTAAAGATAACAGAATTTGCAAATAAGCGAAAAATTTTATTTATAAATATTATACCAATATATATTTTTATCTTTTATTTAAGATTAATATAATTGATTAAGAATCATTCTTTCAATTTTATTTATAACAAAAAGATACCTAAACTTAAGAATTAAATTTGGAAAAGCTTTAAAACAATAAAGTCAACAAACATATGCATAAAATGTCATGCAACAAATCTAGCTAAAGAACTTCAATATTTTATGTAGATAGAGTGACACCCTTGTAACATGATAACATTGTTGATCGATGTTCGGTGTTCTTTGTTCGGTTGAAGATATTATCTGGGGATGAAAACAAGTGAGGGAGAAGACGTTTAATTGAAGACGACCCAGTTATAGAAATGCAAAGCAATTGGGTTTTGTCATTATTGTTTTGCAAACTCAACCAGCTTTGTCAATCAATGCAGCACGAATATTTTTGCTAGCCATGAATATATATACAATGGGTTTTTAACACGTATTTGGTAATTGAAAATTTCCCACAAAAAAAAGAAAATCATGGTTACACAATGAGCAATGGATCGGTGCTCCCACCCCTCATATAGTCTCAAAGGTGTTTAGGGAATTATATCAATAATAAAAATATATTAAAATATATTTTTTGTTCCTCCAAAATATCAAAAGTTTATTTTTCATTTTTATAAAAAAAATTGTTCATTTTTCATCTGTGCAAATTTATAATGTATAACTTTTTTGGCTTAGAGTTAAGTTTGGACTAATTCAAACCCATGTGACATTTGCTTGTCCATAGAAAACTTGACATGTGTAATATCTTTTTTTTTGCCAAAGAAAAAGTTATCTTCTTCCTTGTTCAACTTGGAGATAAATGTGGTGAACTTCTTCTAAAGCTTCTTCAAGGGAGGATTGTCCTTGGTAGTGGTGGTGGTGCATGTGAGAGGCAAAGGTATACATAGTTGCCACATATTTGTCACACATGGAAATCTTTTTTATTTTTTCCAACATCTTGATAACTTTTTGAGGACTTTTAGTTGTCACCGCAGAGGACAATGACATAATTGAAGGAAGAGTAGTCACCGTTGTGCCGTTGAAGGAGGAGTGGTATCCGCTGAGCCTCAATCAGAGAAGAGTTCTAGTTGTGCGATTTGGTCACGCAAGGTGTGCCTCACCAAAGATTTGGGCTTGGATCAGAGTGTTGGTTGGATGGTGGTGAATCACTACTTTTTGAGAAACATGGTTTTCTTTTACTGAAGATTATTTTACATGCCTTATTGTTGGATTATAAATTAAAAATGAAATGCTAAAAACTAATTCTAATGCTACCTTAACAGTGCCTTTTCAATTCCTCCAACATCAATATCAATAGCAAAAGCATTAAGCAAATCAAGAGAAGTATACCATTTCCTTTCACATTCTTGGTAATTTTGCATTTGCTTATTTTATGATGCTTTATGTTCATGGTGAGTGGATGATGCAGATTCTTTGAATTTTTGCATTTGATTCTGATTGGATTCTTTGAATCTAACTCTTGAATTTTTTTTATTAAGTTTGTGGCCATTTTAACTGTCACTTATTGTATTCTTGAATATTTTTTAGTAGTTCAATTTTTAATACTCATAAATCGTATTTTAAAATTTAAAATAAAAAAGAATGTCACATAAAGTTCAATCTCTTTCAAACCTAACTTCAAATCAAAACGTCGCATATTATAAATTTATGAGAACGAAAAATGGACAAACAATTTTACTAAAAAATAAATAAATTATGTATCACATTGATCCAAAGCTTGACGTTAATAAGGGAGACAAACAATTTTACAAAAACTAAAAATCAACTTCGGACATTTTAAAAAATGAAAAATATATTTTAAAAGAATAAAAATATCATGCTTGATGAACATTACAAAAGTATTCGTTCAACCGCAAGCATGCAAATTGCAAAAGCAACAGCAAATAAACCGTTACTGTAAGTGCGACACTGCCTACACAGGAAGCATCACTATGCCATAAAATAAGGATGATTATAAATTTTGAACATTTACATGCTTACTATTTTTTTATAAAATTTAAAGTCAACTAATTAAATTATGTAATATTATTTTAATAATTATATGTAATTAAAAAAAATACAATACTATAGTTAATATTTGTTTAAGTTTTAAAGGATCGTGTCAATATTAAAATAAAGTATTTTGATAAAAATATTAACTAATCATCAAATTATATCAAATATTATAAATTTGATTTATTATATGAACTTTTAATTTAATATAAAATTTTTACAGCAATTTAATATAGTTATTTAAAAGATTATTAAATTTTACTTAACAATAATACTTTTATTTTTGTTACAGATTAAGTTAAAAATAGATATAAAAAAGCTTACTTACACATATATAAAATTGTTCTGAAAATGAAAATTATTATATCATGACAATAATATAAATATCATGGCGCGCCATTGAGTTGCTTCGAGTCATTTAAGGAAATGGCAAACAAAATTTTTGTCGAAAGAAGAAAAGAACAGAAAAAGAAAGATAGTGCACGAAACACATTTATGATAGACGATGACGAACCAGATTATCACAGCCTCACAGAGAGATTTTTGGGATATGCCTGTTGCTGTAACCCAGATTCGAGGGGGGGAACTGGGTCCGCTTAAACTTTACTGTGTCATTTCCCTTCTTGTAGCTTTTCGTAAAAAAAATTGAAAGGAAAGAAAACGTGTTTGGAAATGGACAGTTTCATCCCATAGATATAATAAAACTACGTATGTAGCTGTGGAAAATTTGAGGAAAACTTTATTTTTATAAATTTATGGAAAATGTTAATATGTTTGTTTCTGTTAAATATATCAATGAAAGAGTTGGAAATTCTAATATGGTGAAATATGATTGATAAATAATTTTATTTCTTAAATTTTTAGAACAAAATTTTAGTTAAAAAAATATATTAAAATCCGCCTCTTTTCCTTTCACACTTACTAGTCAATTTTATATCTCTTAAGAAAATATGTTATTGTCTATGTATTTATTCGTTAATCTTTGAAATGATTAGAATTGAAGTTGTAGTGATGGGTTTATATAGTTTATATAAAGTTACGGATTCAAATTTCGTTACTATGATAATTGCATTAAAAAAAATCGTTAATGTTTGCCAAAGACAGGTTGTGTCACAAAACTTCCTAAATTAAAGTTGGAAATTGTTTAAGATTAGTATCAATTACTGAATCCGGTTGACATGATACTTGTTGATTTATGTTACTAATTAATAATTAACCTCCTTGTCATAATTAACAATATTCGAATATATAATTCTCTTCACATCAAATATCATGCAATTTCTCTCACTAAATTATCTTGTGCTTAAAGATGTGAGCACTAATGGGAGAGCTGGGAAGGGTCAAGAATTTTGGTGCAAACAAGCGTGAGCAAACGATCACACCATGGTATGAGCATGCATGGCATGCAGAATGACAATATGAATATGCAGGGGAATGGCCATGCCCCATACTGGCCATACATATGGTTATCATGCCCATGCCGTGACTTGCTACAAACTTCAATCTAAACCTGGAAATTTAAGGGTTAATTAAGTTTTTAATCCCTTAATTTTTTTAGATTTTCAATTTTTAGTCTTTCAAAAAAATTTATATACTTTTTAGTCATTTGCTAATTTTATGCCAGCAATTTTAGTTCTTTTAAATTCTTTTATCTATTTTTAATCCCTTATTTATTTTTATTTCTCTAAATTAATCTTTATTTTGTTGATTTTCAATCTCTTGTTTATTTTATATGTGAAATTACTTTTGAACAATAAAAATAAATGAGAAACTAAAAATGGATAAGAAGTTTTAGAAAACTAAAAATGATAACGAGAAATTAATGAATGATTAAAAAATTTTGAAGACAAAAAATTATAATATGAAAAAATTGAAGGAATAAAAACTTAATTAAACCTAAATTTAATAATGCCATACTCCGACTTACGACAAACGTGAATCTAAATCTAGAAATAAATTTAATGATGAGTTGTTATGTGTATACTAAACTGCAAATTTTTATAGTGATTAGAATTTTGAAGTCATATTTAACATATATATATATATATATATATATTAATTAGCATTATTTTATATATATATATACACTATTTTGATTTTATTTTATTACTAAACGAGATTGTATATTACTTTTATGTTAAATAATTTGTTAGTAAAGGATTGAATAATACGACATAATTTTGTTAAAGAGAAAAAGATATCATGAAAGAGAAATACAATTAGTAGTACTTACAGTAATTAATAACCTTCTCTTGTATCTAATAAAATCATGCGTTGTGTAGCAAAGAATGATGTTAGTAGTACTATATAGGACTAGGAAATGGCCAGCTGTATCCTGCTTGCATTTTCGATGGAACTAAGAAGTAGTAATAAATTTCACACGTAAGATATTCTTGACCTTACGCCTAACTACCCTTCATTTGCTACTATAAATAGCACCCTTAACTGGCTCACACTACCGCAACACAGCCTAGTAAGCTCTTTAGTTCTCCCCAACCCTTCTTTCGTCCACAATCACAACTTGGTAAAGGTACTCCGTGAAAGAAAGATGAAGCTCCTGTTCGCAAATGTGCTACTTGTTGTGTGCCTTGTCCTTAGCTCTTCTTTCTTGGAAATCTCAATGGCTGATTCTCGTAAGCCCTCCCAGCTCCCTCCATCACTTGTTATCTATCATTGCATGTATTTTTGTTTCAAGTATCATTAATTAATTTTGCTATATATATAGTTCTCTAGCTACTTGATTTAATTTGTTATATACTAATTAACCGATGAAATGAAATTAATGTGTACGTTGTGTGGTGGATTTAGCTTTCTGTGACTCAAAGTGCGCACAGAGGTGCGCCAAAGCTGGGGTTCACGACAGATGCTTGAAGTTCTGCGGGATATGCTGCGAGAAGTGCAACTGTGTGCCATCTGGGACTTATGGAAACAAGGACGAGTGCCCTTGCTACAGGGACTTGAAGAACTCCAAGGGCAAGGACAAATGCCCTTGAATTGAATTCAATTTCATTATCACACTAAACTAGCTTGTATTGTATCTTCAGGCTTATACTACGTTGTGCCACGGATCTAGCTAGCTACACTTCAACTTCAACTTAAGTATTCCGTCTAGTTAATTAGCATACTATTTATGAGAGTACTAAAACATCATTTTAGTTCTGTCATGTTAGTCTTTGAAATTTTTAAAAAAATCAAAATAAATTTGTAACATGTTAAATAAATTTATAAACTTAATTGTTTATTATCACTTAGGTCTTTAAATATATATTATTTTATCTCTTTATGACTATTTGAATTTTAGACTAAAGTAATTGACAAATTATATTTTTAGAGACAAGTTTTATTTTTTTTTACTTTTAAGTTTTACATTGTTACATGTTTTTATCCTATTTATCATGTTCCTTTCTCATGTTTTATGAATTATAATATAAAGATTTATCGTTTATGAAATGGGGTGTGATGAGAACCGTAATATTGATTGGCTACATCGTTGTCCTTTTGTATGCACGAACGGTTCTAAATTTAATTAGTCTGTGGTGTGGTTGATCAATATTGTAAATTACATTTACTATATATTTAGAGACTGTAGAAGTCAATTGGAAAATATTACATATTATTAGCCACCGACTGTTTCAGTGACAAATGACATAAAATTATTTTGTTTTAATAATATTTTTGTTTCGCAACCGAATCAGTGACCGCTGTTAGTTTTAAACTTCTGTGACAGGATAATCGGGCGCTAATTATGTTGCCATCAATCGGGCTCTTAATATAAGTACTCTCGAGACTGAAAATAGGTCAATGGGTTTAAGTTTGTGTAGTTTCTTGTTACACGATGAAGAAGGTGAAAAGAGCTTTCATTATGGCAAAGAAGTATAATATAACTTTTTAAGTAAATTATCAGTTCAACAGTATTATCATCTTTTCTCTTTCCTCCAAAAAGTACAAACTCTCTCTATAATAACACAAAAAAGTTTTCCATGCATTGAATGAAAAATAAGAATGGGAAGAAGCTCTTTCTCAACAAATACTTCTCGGTGTATAAAATAAAAGACTTCAACAAATTTGAAACGTAGAGAGGTGAACATAATACCTTCTAAGATGATACTCTGAACTTACCTTCTTTCATGTACCTTCATCATCAAAACAGCAATCGAAACTAAATAGCACGAATAGCCGGAAACATTTAATTTCTGATGTGCAATTAATATTTTAAAAGAAAAAGAAAATAAAAAATTTCTGATTTCATCCTAAATTCTCAATAATCAGGAAAAAAATCTCTTGTAATTATAACTTAAGATAGAACTTTCTAACTTTGTAGAAAATTGATTTTCTGCATCAATTATGATTGTGGCCAATATAAAAAATAATTTTTCTATGTCGATTATAATTATAACGAATGTATAAAGTAACTTTTGACAAATAATTTTAAAACTACTTAATTTGCTATATAATTTTATGAAATTATCTCATTTGATAAAAAAACATTTATCACCTAATTTGTTATATAAGTTTATGAAATCATCTAATTTGGTTGGTAAGAAAAAGAAGCATCTACAGTATAAAAAAAGCATTTACGAAAGGAAACCGTGTGATAGCTAGAAAAAAAAAAAAAAAAGCCACGTTCGTACCTTTAATACGAAATTTGCTTCGTACCACGAAACATTTCCCGTATAAAAAATCTTTAAGTTTCAAATCCTCACCTACGTGAGTTACCTTTTCATCTTGTGAACTTTGTGAAAATGTTTTCAAGAGCACTGACACTCAACTTAACCCCATTTATCATGTGTGCCTTTATTTATTTCAATAGATTGATAGGTTTAACATTTTAAATAACCAAAAGGTATATAGTCTCTAACATATTACAGTAAAAATTTAATACAACAAATTAACAATAAGGATATTAGTAACGAATTATCTAGTTAAATCTAAAGCACCTTTAAATTAACTTAAAGCTTGAAATTTTTTCAATAAATAGGCTTTAAAAGAATGTGATGACTTATTTGATAAAGAAACCTAACTTAGCCTAAGTTTGATATAGGTCATGCAATGAAGGGAGATGCGGAGACTGAGAAATGAGAGAGAAAAAACATCTTCTAGGGTTATAATTTATCTTTTACAACTTACAATCAGTTCAGCTGTTATGGGAAAGACAGAGTCAAATCAAAATGGTGGCTGGTTGATTGAAGGAAAATGTAGAGACAAAGTGTCTTATAAGATGGTGATCGTTGCGGCATCATTGGGAGGCAATGAAATCAGCCAAGGAATAGTAAGGGTTTGGAGAAACAGATTTTAAATGAAAGAATAAAGGGTTTTTATTACTGTAAATTCTATGATGCCGTCATAATTGAAGGAGTTTTGGAGCTGTCAAGTATGCAAATAATTCGTTTTATGCAAAAGCAAACGTTAATTTAGAACGGCACAGAAGCAAGCATCAATAATAATAATAATAATAATTACGTTGTGTAGGTATTAGTAGGATTGGATTGGATACAAGAGCACTCAAACATTTACCTGCACCCGTACTTAATAAAATAAAATTTATGGATAAAAATTAGCACTCGACCCATTCCCATTACTTATTCATTATGTGTAATTTTTGTGGATACCCATATGTTAATGCTTCACACCTTAAAACGTTATTATGCATCAATAAAAACATTAGTTTTGTTTTATTGGGAATATCTTAAAATAAAGACAAATTCTAATTCGTGTCTAACGATATTAATTAAGAAATTTAAAATAGAATTTTTTTTATTGAAAGACGAAAAATTATGTTATCCATGATTTTTTATGCTCTCATATGATTTATATAATAAATATATTTTTTTAATTTTGCTATAAAAATACTGATTAACAAAATTATAAAATAAAACCTAATTATATTGATTAATTTATGTGAATCTCACCTCTTATCTAATACTATATCTTTATCTAACATTACTTCTATTTCATTGATCTATCAGTTTTGAAGAATTTGTTTGCTTCCATTTATCTGTTACTTGATAGTTTCAAGATAACATTTGTTATTATTTTCATAATTGCAGTGTTTTAAAAAAAGAGAAACAAAAGCATAAGTAATAAATAGGAGAAAAATGACATACAAGTAAATTGCAAATAGTTTTAATATAATTAAAAAGACTAATTACTTCTCTTAATAAGCCTGATATAGGCCCATTTGAAAGAGCTTATAAACAACTTATTTATTAAAGTGTTTGGGAGAGCTTATAAAAATATGTTATGGGAGGTCGATAAGATATTTTGAGCTCATTTTAACAAGTTGTTCAATATAGCTTATTGCTAACATCTTGTGCGACACTTTTACAAAAGACACGTTTGAATCCTGGCACCCTATTGAAGTTTGTCTTTCTTTTTTTTTTACTTTCATTCATTCCGCTTTCACGTTTATGTTCCATCCACTTTTATTTTTTTTATTCTTTTGCTATTTTTTTTAATAATATGATATGATATAATTGATAGATAATTTTATTTATTAAGCATGTAATCATAGATTTGATTATTAACTCTTGTGTATGAAAAAATATCTACTCAAAGAGATTAATCCCTTAAAAATGAACTTTGAGGCTTTCAAAGATTAGTCTTTAATTTTCAACTTTGAAATACGTTGGTTTACATAAAAATATATTTACTTTGTTCTTCCCCAAGAAAGATTTCGTAACTAAAAAAGCATTTGTAGTTCTTTTATTTGAGAGTTTCGTACTATTTTTCTCAGTCCTCCTCTCTTTGCGGAGTTTAAAATTTCAAATTTATGATTCATAAATTTTATTCACAACTTTATAATATATGATGAGTAGTAATGTTTTAATAAAAAATACATGTTATTTTTTTTTATTATATAGTTACTTTTAAATTTTGTTTTGTTTTAAATTATAATTTGATTATTTTTAAAAAATAAAATTATAAATTGAGACAACATTTCATAACTCGTGGGTGCTTATTTAATAATGTATCCAAACGCTTTAAAATTGTGTAAGCACTTTTAACATGCATATCCAAACACATAGTTTATTGAATTTTAAGCACTTGTGACACAAGTTCTTACATAATAAGAACTTAAGCACTTTTAACATGTATATCCTAATGCGAATAATTTATTGAATTTTAAGCACTTATAAAACAAGTTCGTACATAATAAAAACTTATTGAATCAATAAGATCTTAATCAATCTGTTTAACCAAACAGGCCCATAAGCTTAAACTAGATAAAGAGAAATATGGGAGTGAACCTCATAGATTACATCTAATATAAAAAATACATTATTATTTGGGGATAAATGTATCATAAAAAATATGTTGCAAGCATTTATCATGCATTTTTCTCGGTTTTTGGAGGTATGTAGCAGGAGCTACTGCAGTACTGCCCGCTAAGCAAATTTATCCAATACAGAGGAATACAGTAGAATTACAAGAATAGAGTTTCTGAGCATCACAATTTGTTTCACCTGCTTCAACTCCCATGCGAGGATAATTATGTGTAGTTATCTACTATACAGCTGAGCATCGTCCTCTGTAGTCCAATCTACCGCATGAAAGTGACAAAAAATTGAAAGACTAAAAAAAACACCACAAACACACACAACAGCTTAGGGCATAGACAATGTTTGTTATGAGAGTAATGGAACAGAAAGGCAATGGAGACACACGAGTGTAACTCCCTGGTGGTATGAGTAGGGTCTTCTGAGCTATACAAAGTAACTGTAACACATGTTTATATTTTCCCCTTTTCAAACCAAGCAAGTAACTTTTTACCATAGAGGTTGCTCTGCATCATCAGGGAATTTAATTTGATCCGTCGCTCCAAGGCATCCCGAACATGACCCTACATTTAAACCTTTAGTAACTAGCAAAAACGTGAACTGCCAAAACCATAAGAACTATGCAAAATTAGAATCAAGAGTAATGCCCCACATGAAGATTGCCACTGACCTTAGATGCTGATAATGCTGATTTGATGACATAATTTCCATAAGGATCCACAAGAAGCATTGCAACATTTGGATTGTGGAGCAACTCCAAAACAATAAATGTTGAAAGAATTTCACCCGAGTCTTGAAGGAACCTCTCCACTACATTACTCCCATATTTATTGCAGGAAAGATAGAAAAATCTTCCTTCAAGCTGTCTCAGTAGTTTTTCTGCAACACCTGGTACTTTCAGAGACAACAAATGTTGCACAACATAGTTGCTGCCAGACGAGTTAACAAAATCAAAATACAAAAGTAAAAATAAAGCATATTTAAATTTATTGGCTGGAAAAGAGAAGACTTTTTAATATAGAAGGTAAAAACAACCAACCCGTAACAGTCTTCTGCTAAGAGTAAAGCATGTAATATGATAGCATCAAGCAGCTTTTTTTTTGTTTCTCCCTGTGCATGGTTAATGCATTGCTGTAGCACAACACACCCGGTCTTATCTGTTGCAATTTCAAAGCACTTGTTTGCGACCACACTCAGAATATTCTGTGCAAAAAGTCTACAATCAGAACTTAATGAAGCCAGGAATACCAGAGCAAATTAATTTGATAAACTAGGCCTTATATCCATCCAATAAGAGTAATAAGTCTTTTTTCTTTCATCCAAATTTCTTTAAACAAGTAGAATACTGAATTTTGTATGAAAACTACACAAGTTCCATCACTTTCATAGGACTTAGCCGAACAAGAACAAACAGATCACTGTTAATTTACTTCAGAAGAGAAAATATGGATGAAGGAAAATCTCAAAGAAAATTTCTTTAAAATGGCTAAAATAAAGTAGCACGAAGGTATTAAATTAAAGATCTTTATAAAATCTAATATGGTAAACATAGACTTCATTCCTATTAAGAAACTTAATTCAGACCTACCCAAAGGCGAAAAAAAGAAACCAAGAAAATAACTTTCAACTTAAATCACGTAAAAATTCAAATCCAAAATGCTATGAAATCTGGTGTCAACCCCATAAACACGAGTGAAAAAATCGACTATTCCAGATGACACGGAGCTATTTGAACTCACTCACTATAGTTCATTCTAAAACTTTGATTCCTATAGTGTTATTATAAGAATCAAAGGTCTAGCCTTAGCAGTTAGCACCAAACACAATTTCACCACACTGTTTCCAAAATTGCCTATTTGTATAAAGGAAATGAATGTGCGAATTCAAATAAGTACATAAGAAAACCATGAACAAACATTACCCCATTGTCTTCTCCAGAGAATTGTTTTAGACAATGCAGAAGCACCCGATGACCATTCACATCCTTAGCCAATATAGCAGCACCGGGGCTAAGAATTGACAAAACAAGATCTCGTTGCTCTTGGGTTGTAACATGCTCCAATAGTTTCTCAACACCCCGGATTCTGGAAAAAAAAGACAATAAAACAAAACAAAACAAAACCACTTTAATAAAAAGAAACCACTTTATTACAAACAATTATATACATATAAAAGAAAAGACCCAAATTGCTTTCTTCACACACAAATGAACAAGAAATAATAAAGACATGAAGCTAAAGTAACCAAACAAAAAATCTTGAAAAGGGGAGAGCCAGCAGCTATACCCATGCGGACTTAGACAAATTCTGACCAACTGAAAATTACACTGAGCCAAGCTTAAAACGATCTGACTCAGCTGCTCTTCGCTGCAGATTTCCACCATTCTCTGAACAACATAGTTCCCAAAGGGATCAACCATCAAATCAGTCACGTGATTTATCAGCTCCAAGAAGATGATACAAAACTCTTCTCTCGTCAATTTTCTCATAGTCTCCTGCAAAGTCCTACACTCGTGTTGATCCGTAGCCAACAACAGAACCCTCCCCCGCAAATCATTGAACCATCGGAGGCGCCTCTCGTTGCCACTAAGCCGCAGATTATTATTGGACCCGTTACCACCCAAAAGCCCGTTCAAGAAACCAGCATCAGGGGTTTTCTGTTGCATCCCATTGGAGAGTGGCAAAACGGGAAAAGCGTCTCCACCAAATGTGGGGTTTTCTCTTTGCCTCATCAAAGGTTTGGAATCGACGACAAAGCCATCATCATAATAAGAATAATTGTTGGAGGTGAATGCGGAGTGCCAAAGATTGGAACTCTGAGGAGTGGTAACCCCACGACCCCAACCGTCACAAGGAAGAATCTTTGAGGGGATTTTGACGCCGTAAGAGCTAACGGCGGCGAAATCAGAAGGTGGGTAGTTGAAGGGAGACGCGGAGACAGAGAGACGAGAAAAAACGTCTTCTAGGGTTTGACCAGGGTTTTGGGTTTGCGACAAGAACCGGGTCATGGCCGAGGGTTGTTGAGACGACGAGAACAGCTTCGCAGACTGATCACTGTCGAACACAGATGATGATCGTTGCGACATCGTTGGGAGCCAAAGAAATGGGTCAAGGAATAACGAGAGTTTAGAGAAAAGGGGTTTTAGGGGAAGGAAATAAAAAAAAGGTTCTTGATTATTTGTTATCTAATAATTGCAAAAAAAAAAAGTTGAAAGGAAAAAAGGGGATTAGGGTGACAGAGAGGGAGGAAGAAGAGCGTGGGAGGTGAAGAGGGATAGGGAGTGTTGTTTAGCTGAAGTAAGGAGAGTCTTCCTATGAGTACCGTTTTGCATGCAATATATAGTAATTTTACATGCGAAAACCCCAAAAAGGGACGAGAAAGAGAAACTGAGTGCTTAAGCAGTTAAGCGTCTATGGATGTGAAGGTTGTGTCCCAAAGTTTTTCGGCCAAAGTAACGATTGGGGCAATTTTTTTAAAAATTTATCATTTAGGGTAGATTTTAGATTAATATTCGTTTGGGAAAAGTTGTATATTATCACTTCTGAATTAAAAATCACGATTTTCATTTTTTTAAATATGTAATTTGTAGAAAAATTTATGAGTTTAATTATTTTTAAATATGATTTTAAAATAGTAATTTTTTTATGGTTTTAAAGTCCTAAAGTAACTTTTTTATATTAAAGTCATTAATTAATTTATGACTTTAATTTTATTTTATTTTTTTAAAATCGTAAATAATTTATTTATTTAAAAATTAATATATATTTAATTTTTTATTTAATATTTTCTTTATTTTTATTTAATATATTTAATATTTTATTTAATATAGTTTACACATTTAATATTTTCTATATTTATTTTTACTATTATTAAAGATTATTATTTATTTTACAAATTATAAAAATAATATAAAAGACTTAAATTTAAATAAAAATACTAAAATATTTTGTTACTAATATTAAAAATTAATTTCAATTTATAATTATCAAATAATATTAATTTTTTTAAAATAATTAATTTTTACAATTATCATTAAATAAATTAATAATTATATATAATATTATTAATTAATTTTATTTTATAAACTATTTTAATATTAACAATATAAAATAATTTAATAAAAGTAGTTG
>PYAF01001757.1:2324924-2347619 GCA_007407185.1 Glycine tomentella
CTCTAAATTGAATATCACTAAATCTAATAAAGTAAATCTAAATATAAATTCAAAATTATATTTTTAAACCAATAAATTTTTTATTTTACATAATTAAAATGATCAAATATAAATAAGTCTAAATATATAAAATTACAAATTCAACATATTACTCTAAATTGAATGTCACTACACCTATTTAACTAAATCTAAATATAAATTGAATATTATATTTTTAAAACAATAAATTATCAAAATATGTTAATCACTTATAATATCCTAACAAAGACAAATAAACATCTATCCTATAAATTATCAATGTTATTTTTAAACTATTAGTCTTCTATCCTAGAGTTTCAACAATATGGTATCTAACCTAATGTTTTAAATAAAATACTCTAACCTAATATTTCAAATTTAAAACCCAAATACTATATAACAAACTCAAATATCAATTATATTTTTATTCAATAAATTAAAATAATCACAACTTACTTGATAATCTACACAATCACAGCCAAAAACTCACACCAAAAACCAAAAACTCGAAAGTTTTGAGAGGGAGGGAGACAATGGAAATGGAAGGGGGGGACCAGAATGGGGGTGGGGTATTTAACGTGGGCCAACTCCCCTAGTTCGTCATGCCTGATAGCAAACTCTGCAACCTTCTTTGCTATCTTTGACAGCGAACTTCGTCCTTGCAGCAACGATTTTTTTTTTTTTTGAATTTCCAGGCCGAGTTCGCTATGTATGGCAGCGAACTTTGTACTATCCACGTGGACTGTCCGTTGGGCAGCCATGTAGTTTGCTGGAACGAGTGGCAAACTTTATGTCCACTAGAAATGCGCCAACTCAGCTTGCGTACTTTACACTATTGACCAACGAACTAGGGGCGTGGCATTTTGAAAAATAGTTTGGTCTTCGTGGCCTTTAGACAAATTTTTATAAAATTTGTGGCAGAAAAAAAAAAAGACTCTATTGTTAATTGGTACTTAATGACCTTCCACCAAAATTGTCAAATTGCTTTAACTTTCTTAAAATTTAGGTATAATTCAACATAATGCATGATACTAAACAACTTACACTAAACCAATAGATTCATAAAGAAATCAATACCATGGTTGGTTTTGGCTACCTGTTGGAGTTTTTGTTTAAACTTCATGGGTTATGAATAAGAGGCGGTTAACAATTCAAAATAGTAACTACTCCTAACCGCTCTTGGGAAAAGGTTAGAAAAATAACTACTCCCAACCGCTCCGATAACCAACAGTTACGATGGTTCATTGCCAAGAGTCGCGATGGTTTACTGGCAACTCTTCAACGAGGTTGTTTGTTGTCTATAAATAGACACAGAGACAGTCAGAAAATAGGAAGTAGAAAACTGATAGAGTTTTGATAGTTAATCTTTTCTGATAGTCTCACTTAGAAACTAGTGCATTTCCATATTACATAACTCTGTGGTTCCTCAAGCATTGTCTTTGTTCGTTTGGGCTGTTGATTTGAAGTGCCATCAATCTTCAGACGTTGATCCGTTCTATCCTGGGAGACAATTGTTCATCAACCTTTGGCATCAATTGGAGGGAACAAATTGTCTTAAGGAGACAACATTGTTGGGCTCAGATCTTTTCATCTCTTTGCATCTGTGTCTGATTCATACTTATCATAGAGGTTCTATTTAAATTGATTTTTTGTATAGTTGTAGTAGATTATATTGTTCCTCTTGACTACTCAGATTCTGACCCTTGTGCAATTGAATATATTCCAATTCTAAATTAACTACTAGTTCCAAGACTACCTTCTTTAATAATCTATTGGCTTCTAACAAAAATATCTTATTATGAAGAATTTGTAACCTTAGAACCTTATTCCCAAGTTTGTGTCTGTTCTAACAGTATGCAACACAACATTTACTTTGCAATGGCAGAGAAAAGCCCTCAAACTACCACATTCGTTGACAATCCGTCAGACTCTGAAGCCCTCAATGAGTTTCCTTTGCACTTGCAACAAGATGCATGTGATTCTATTATTAGACCTTCAAAGTCGACCTTCAATCACCAACTTATTTCACAAGCTTCAAGTTACCCAGTTACCCTTCAAGATACAAACCCTAATCTTCAATTTGGAATTGAACATTACATTTATTTTGAGAAGAATAACCCCAACTCCCTGGTTCATCCAACGTTTCAAAACTTAACATTCAAGATTTCCTACCAAAAAATTAAATTTTCAAAAAAAGACCAATATTAAACTTTTCAAAAATATAAAAGACTAAAATAAATATTTTTAAAACAAAAATGACCAAAATAATATTTTAGCCTTGTAGTTATTGTGTCACATCATAAATTCACTCAAGAAACACATTAACATCATATCACAACTTTATTAACATTTTAGCATCAACTAATAAAAATAATCAAAATAAACTTTTCAAAAATATTAAAATCAAAATAAATTTATTAAAACATAAAGGCTAAATAAAAAATAAAAACTTAATATACCAAAATAATATTTTAGCCTACAAATAATATTTCTCCTTTCCAATATACTTTCGACTCACCTTTTTTTTGTTCTACATACATAGTCCAATCAATAACCCCATGCCGTTTTCTATTATCGGCAAACAAAGGATTATATATATATATGTGTGTATGTGTATAAAGAAGTGCAGAAGATTACAAAAGATGGCCAGTAAAATAACAGTCGTGCTCCCTATGAAGACAAAATCTTAACATATACATTTTTTATGATGCATATCCAAAGATTTTTTAGTCCAACAGCACCGGTATGTTATACACATTTCCTTAATGCTACCCTTTTCCAATTAATTATACCCAACCATGGTACTATCCTCGATATATATTGGTAAAGAAAAAAGCAAAATAGCAACATGTCCAACAGCCTCCAATATAGTACCCCATCTCAACGGATTTCCCCTACCTTGTCCCTCCTTATACCTATGCCCCCCTCATATACGTGCTGCCCTGCTCAACTTATCGCTAACATTTCCTGCGGCCCACACAACATCCAGATATGCTGATCAATCCTTGATGCACAGCACTGTATTACACAGCCACTGTGAGAAAGAGTAACAGAAGTCCTCCATCAATTTGGCACCATCAAACATACTTTCTTTAAAAATACGTGAATTTCTTTGACCCCAAATACTCCAAAGAATAGCCGCACCATATATACCAGTTGCCATCTATCATTAGTACTTCTTGACTCGTGTGGCATGTAGTGTAGATTAAAATGTGCCTCAACAGTCCACGGAACAGTTGTTAAAATACCAACCTTAGAATACCACTGACTCCAAATAAGAGAAGAACACGGGCATTCACAGAGGATATGACAAATAGACTCTTCAACCTGAAAGCAAAAAGGACACTTTCCTCTGTGATTTTTATACCCCTCTTGCTCAAGTTCTCTTGTAGCAACCCTGTTCAAAGCAATCCGCCAGATGAAAAACTTGATTTTGGGAGCCACATTCAATTTCCATATGGCAGAGAACACAGAATGTTGCGATGGACACTGTAAGTCCAGTAAAGCACGATAGGCCGAACTCACCGACAAAAGGCCAGAGCTGTCAGCAGTCCACACCCATTGGTTCTCTTGATTCTGTTTCAGATTCACATTGCACAAGATCTGCTCAAAATCCATTACCATCTGAGTTTCCCTTTGCCACCAGTCCCTCCTCCACGAGAAGCTCCATGACCAAGTGCTGTTATCTCATGATCCCAAATTGGCAGCCACCTCCAGTTGTTGTGAAACAAAGATATATTCTTGGACACATGCTATAGACAGCTTGTAGGCTACTGTATTGAATCATTTTAGATTTATATAAATATTTTGTATCGTGGTATATTATTATTATTATTATTATTATTATTATTATTATTATTATTAATTATTGATAATTTTTATAATAAAATATTCAAAGTTAGAACTCAATTTTAAAAATGATAAATTGAAAGAAATGAAAAGTTAAGTTAAACCTATCAATTTGATATCAAAAGTATAAGAGTGTATTTATTTCACAAATTAAAAACTTATTTTTGGAAATGTAAACATGAGAATGTAATATTATTATGTTACTTAGAGCATTTTAGTGTTAGATCTTGAGCAAAGATCTTGAGGTCAAGATCTGATCTTCACTAGATCTCCTAATAAAGGAGGCGAACAAATATCTAATATGGAGAATGAATTCTTATAAAAGACCCTTCAAGATATGCACATTATTCAAAAAAAAATTCTTTCTTTTTTCTTAAGATCTCAAAATAAGATCTATCATTAAATAAAAAAATTAGAGATCTTCAATTATATGTGATACTACAAGATCTACCAAAAATTGATCTAAGATCCCAATTTAACATCTATCACTAAAATTTTTATGAAATTTTTTTCCAGATATTGTTGATTCTTGGCAATATCATAGTTTTCTTTTTTAGTATGTTTTCACATGCTTTTATTCCCATGAAGATTGAGAATATTATAGTTTTCTTTTTTAATATGTTTTCAAATGCTTTTATTTCCATAAAGAAAGATAAAAATGTAATAGAAATATAAGAAGATATTCTTTAGATATGCACGTAACTTCCATTTTTACTTTTTTGTTAGTGTGTTGCTCATACATCAACTGAGTAGCACCTTCACGTGAGTTGAGATGACAACTAACTAGAAAGCATAGAAATGATAAAAATAAATTTACTCCACATTGCACTATTGAGTAATCCCTACAACTTATGTCTGCTGTCTTACCTGGCTACCTACGTGTGCCAGTTCGTCCAAGTTAAATACAAACTGTTTACATCAAAGAATAATGGAACAATTCACAACTTGTTAGAAAAAGAATATGGCAACTACGTAGGACGGTAAATCGGTAATTTATCCTGCAAGTTGTAAAGATGCTCCCTCCACATCTTCCATTACTTAAGATATCTCCATCTTGTTACACATGGGGGGTAAACTCTGTAATGCTATTGCAAAATTGAAGAGCAGTTAAATCAAGGTGATTTCCACTATCTAACCTTGTATCCCCTTTAATCCAGGTTGCAAGGTTAGAGAAACTCTATAAACTTTATGGTGTATGAAGGAAAACTCCTCATGCAAAATTGTCTAGCAGAAGTTTGCCGTACTATTTCCAGATTTTTCATGGTGTGAATTTTATTGACTTAATTCCCACTAGAAGAAAAACCTTTGGGAAGACGATTAACCCAAGCAGAAGGAAGAATACCGCTCTGTGAAACCAAATATACAATGAATGCAATATAGGCTGTTGTGCAGGAGCAGGCTACAAGACCAAGCAAGATGCCATTCACCTCAGAAACGAAGAAATCTAACAAGAGATATCCATTAATTATTATTATCATTCCAGCAACAGTCCATGCTACTCTCTACAAAATAAATAAAAAATAAAATAAGCAAACATTAGTATGAAAGAAAAAGATGATTTTGATAAATTGAAATCAGTTTACTGAATGAATATGGACATATGGTATTTGCTCATCAATTTTTTGTAAATTAGTTTTAGATCAACCCAATTCCCACAAAAAGGACCACAAGCATGTGAATCCTGTACAGGAAAATCTCTGTGCAGGATTTTAATGTAAATTATATAATAGTTATGAAAATGGAAATCAATGTGCAGCAATCATTTTCCTTACTGTTATGAGACAATTCCTCAAAACTTTAGCACTCACTAACTCAAGCAAGGAGCGGTATAATTATTTTTTTTCCCTATATAAGTATGAATTGAAATTCAAACACCTTCACTTGATGTACCAGTGAAACATTCATGGTATGAGAAACAATCGCTGTCAGAAAAGACACATGCATTGGCATCTATATTTTGTAAAATTAGCTTCGAGAAAGTGACCAATAATCACTCACATATTTTATTTAACAAAAGAATTCCAAGCACCATAAATTTCTCCATAAGCACTTGTGAGAGAAAAATTAGGGAAGTAGAATGAATTAAACTTCTCCCATAAGTTAAAATCATATTATGCACTTTTATTTTACTGTCTTGTAAGTTCTTGTGCAGAATTTATCCAAATTGGGCTACTAACAAATTGAATTTCCAGGATCACTAGTTTGTTGCTTTTTTAAATTCAAACTCACTAAGCCATTCAAAACTTCAAACTCTAAAGTCAGTCCCATCTATTAACGTATCCAGATGTGATTCATGAACATAAGTAATGCCCTAGTAACCCATAGTTCGCAGAAATTCATGGCTTAGTAACAAAATAGTTGGACACCGATACACTTTGCACAAACAGATATTCCAAGTTATTTAAATTCAATTTTGCTACAGGAATACAAATCCATTTACAAACACCTACAACTAGAGAATTCACATATGTATCTGATTATGAACAAAGATAATCACACAAAAATTATTAAAATCTAATGCATCTAAGCAGCAAAACAAGAAAATGGATAGAAGCAAATATAGAGATTAGACAAACGTCATCAAGCATGTTACAATCTCTTAATATATTACTGCAGATCTGTTTCTATTTTTACCCAGAAAACAGGCATAGATTGTTGTTGAATAGCCAACATACATCTTAAATAAATCTAGATTTGAAAATCAAATTGACTCTGGCTGCTAAACTATACAGAGTGACAGAACTGTTCTTAACCAGGGAAATAGAGATTTCTAGCTGCACAGACAGAGCTGAAACATTGGAAAACTTTACTTTTGTCCCCTTAATGTTGTCAAATAATCTAGTAACATTGAAAAAAATAACTCTGAATCATGAGGGGATTTGCTTCAGAGAGATCTTATCTTATAATTAACAACCAACAAAATGAAAGAACAGGGAGATAATTAACTAACCTCAAGAACAGGCCCAACCCTAAAGGTTCCCATGATCTGCTCTTTGGAGACCAATGTGAGGAGGGGAATTAGAGCAAAGGGAATTTGCATGGACTGAAGCACATTGAGCCATTCATTCAAAACATCCAATGAGCCTTCTGATCTATTAAAAACAATAGCTACAATTATAGTTGGCACAATTGCAAAACTTCGAGTGATCAACGCTCTCAACCATTTCTTTAAACGAAGGTTGAGGAAACCCCCCATTATGAATTGCCCAGCATATGTGCCAGTGATGGTGCTACTCTGCCCAGCTGCCAATAACCCAATCCCCCATATATAAAGAATAGGGAAGACTCCTCCCCCATACTTCTCTTCAAGATACTGCCCTGCATTGACCAATCCTATGCTATCTGCCTGCTTTGTTCCATAAAAGCCCTTGGCAAAAACTGTAGTGACGAAAAGATTGATCATGAAGGAGACTGCAAGTGCAGCTGATGACTCAATTGAATAGTAGTTGAGAGCCTCCTGTACCCGACCTATCTTTTTAGGATCAACCTTCCTTGACTGAACCAAAGCAGAATGCAGGAATACATTGTGAGGCATAATGACACAACCCACAACACCCACAGCCTGACGAATTGTTTTTGAGCTAAGCCTTGGAACCAAAATACCTAACAAAAGGAACAAATACAGTTATATTTAACACCCATGTTATTAAGGGCTACATATATTTTTATTTCTGAAATACCAGTGAGAAGAGCAAGCTATTGAAAAGAAAAAAGATGAATCGCATAGAAAAGTGATAGTCGAACCACATCACCAGATGAAATTTACCCATTAAAAGCTCTTCTCTATTAGGTTGAGCATCACCAAACATCCAGGCAAAAGAAAGACCCATGACAGCGATGAGAACCGCAAAAGCAGCTTCCAACTTCCTCACTCCATAGTTCTCAAGAAATAGAAAGAAAAAGCTGTTCAAAAACAGTTAAAACACGTTGGAGCATAAACCGGAAGCAATTAATCAAAGGCAACAATAAAAAAAAAAAAAAAACATGAAATCAAAACTAACAAACAGCCACTTAACATCATATTTAGAAAAAGTTAATCGAAAGACGAGCTAAACGAGTGTAATAAGCGGAAGGATACCAATCGGAAGCAGTGATTAGAACTCCAGCCCAGAGAGGGAAGAAGCCCCGGCTAAGAATTTGGATGGCGATGGCACTTCCAATAACCTCTTGAATGTCAGCGCCAATAAGGGCCAGCTCGGCCATGAACCAGAGCACGAGGCGGGCCCAATTAGGATACTCCTCCCTGCAGAGCTCGGCGAGGTGGCGGCCCGTGGCCACACCGATCCTGGCGGAGAGAAGCTGGATCAAGAGGCCCATGAAGGTGGCCCACATGAGGAGCCAGAGGAGGGAGTAGCCCGCGATGGCCCCAGCCTGGAGATCCCCTTCCAGATTCCCCGGATCCAAAAACGCTATGCTCATCAAGAACCCAGGCCCAGTGAACAGCCACAGCTTCTTCCACGAGAAAGGAGGAGGAGCGCTCCCATCGTCCACCCGGTCAAACTCCAAATTCGACACCAGGATCTTCTCCCCCGCTTCGTATGCCACCCCTTCCTCCCATGATGATGCTGCTTCTTCTAGAAGCCGGTTCGCCTCCTCGTCCCTCTCCTCCGATTCCTCTTCTCGCGACGGAGCACTCATCGTTGATATAATCTATTACTAAACTTTCCGGCAGGCGGAGAAGCCAGTTTGTGGTGGCTTGCTGCTACGTGTGCATACTCAATGCGCCTATTTATACGGATCTATCTATCTACTATATAGCTCTAGCCTACCCATCTGGTCGTGGACTTAGTTACTCTCTGCTCCGCTTCTACATGCAACCGATGGACTCAAACTAACAGTGCAGCGACACGTCACGGATGTAGGGTTATTTTCGTCATTTCAAAGAAACATTTGCACCCTCCGTCGTTCGATCCGAATTTCAACATCATTCTTTTTTTCTTTTGTGGTTAGCAGTTTACAACAGCTTAATTCCTTACATATTAGATGACTTTCGTTTATCGTACTTAACACGTTACTTTAGTTCAAGTCATGAAATGAATGTCCCCTTAATCAATTTTGAGAAATGCTAGTGGCATTTTTTTCAAAGACTATTCCTCAGTACATTTTTTTTTTCATGATTAGAATATATTAAAAATTAGTATTTTTGATAGATTTTATTTTTTATTTAATAAATTTTTTTATTTATATCAAATAAGAAATGAAATCTATAAAACTTGATAATTTTTAATTAATTTTAATAAATTAGAGAGAAAAAATCATTACGAACAAATATTAGAAAAAGTGTCATTTACATTTCTCTTTAAATTTTTGTTGTTGTTAAAATATGTCTATATAAAATTATAAATTTAAATTTATCATTTTTATTTATTGAACAATAGTTAGTCAAAACAACATTAGTTTTAAATAAAAATAAATACTGTTAAAAAGTAATGTTTGCTTGTTCATAAATGCAACAATTATTTAATTTTTATTTATTACACCTTGTTAAATGTATTAGAAATATTTATTAAAATAAAAATATTACTGTATTTATTAAAAGTAGCAACAGAATGTATTGATAATAATATTTTGTTATATATTTTATTTTACTAATATACGTTAAGAAGATTAATTTATTTATGAAATGGTATTATAGGAACAACTCTTCAAAACTCATAAAGCTATTAATATTATTGTGTTTATTCTATTGTTTTTATAGTAATATATATGCATTTAATATTAAAAAAATAAAGATTTGTGTTGACAAATGTGAAATGTCACTATATTTAATTATTTATATTAATTATAGAAAATGAATGTATTGGTGACTTTTGACCCCTGTATATGTAGTAGCAACTAAGCAAGTGTTACGTGTTCTATTAAGTCTTTTCACAATAGGTATTGGGCGTTTTTAGCCAAGAAACATAATAGGATTAGACCCTTTGGTTCTCATCCAATCCTTTTCGTGATCTCTAATGGGCGTGTGGCAATCACGTGGAATCAAACTTTTGATTTTTCTTATAATTTTAGTTTTGGAATGAATATCCCACATAAAATCATACATCTGTACCAAAAAAAACACATAAAATCATTCATTAATTTAATGTGATTTGTCTTGAGATACCTGCATTATATATAAATATAAATAAAATTAATTTTATGAACATAAAAATTTGCATTACATCCGATAATGGAATAGTAACTTTTGACTCTGAGTAAGGATATTGGAAGCCTTTAGAGCCTCTTATCTTCAGTTTAATTAAGCAAGTCAGTCAGTTTTTCTAAAAAAGTTAAATAATTAAAAGGATTATGGTTCTGGTTTTAAAAAGAATTTTTAGAAAGAAAAATAAAATAAAATAAAGTCTTTTACGCTCAAGCGCCGACACTGAAGCTGCGGCAGCACTGGCCCTGCATTAATGGTGCAAAACTATTATTAACTGTCCACGTTTTTGTTGTCTTATAACATGTGCATAATTAATGTTTATGAAGATGACTTCTACTTGCAGTCATTTGCTAATTTCAATTGTTTTACACTATATTGAGATGAGTTTTGCATTTTCTGTTCTCATGTAGCTTTTTAATATTTTATCAGGTGTCATCTTTTAGTAGTGCATTGCTTGGCAGCGTCAATGATATTGTGTAAGGAGTTTCGTCCTATTACAATTATTCGACTCATTAACTAGTAAGCATAAGTAGATTTTCTTAGAGAAGATTATTCATCAAATGGAAAAAATAACATGCAGTAGGAGATTTAAATTCACACTTATGAAAAGCTAGAAGCTCATATCGAATCTTTGACTACTTTTGCCAAATCTTTTTGCAAGTGGCAACATGCAGTATACCATCAGTTACGTGAGAAGTTAAAAATTAATTTGGCTAGCTGTTCATTGTCTCTCTCCTCATTTTGCTCGACATGATTATATATATGGTCCTGCAAAACTGTAAACTTTAGTGTTCATTGTAACAGCGCAAAATCATCTAAAGAAAGTACTAAACAAAGAAAAACAATAATGCAATCTGCAGGAGGATCAATTACCACATAATATAAATTTGTAGTACGTAAGAACATTATGAGGTTCAAACAGTCATAAATTGATCAGGTTCTAATTAATTTAAGGTTATAATATATAGTTTAAAAAAGTAATTAATTTTGTCATTTTTATTAAAATTATTTGTAATTTTCAAGTATATCCTTTATTTAATTTATTACTTTGGCATTTCATACTCTATTAATAAAGTTATAATCTTTTAACTACTTACTAAATTTTAATCTTAATGATCCATATAATCGAGGACCCAAGTGGAAGTGTTCTATCTTTATACATCCCAACAAAGGAACATCTTCGGGGTATAGTACTGTACTTAATTGTGTCTTGCAACAAAACTGTTTAAAGAGAACAATTCCAAAAGCTACAAGAAAGCGCAACAATGTGCTGAACTGAAAACATAATATAACCTAGTTGATCGATACTCAGCACTTTATGGTTGATTGAAAATATTCGTGTGTCAACACTAACCGATAGGCACCATTTTTAGAAGAGTGTCCAACTTGAATCCAAAAAGTGCTACAGGGCGTGCTGCTATAATTTTAATTTTGGCGATTTCGTTTCTAGCTCTTAATTAGCATCTGCATGAGCCATCAGATTTTGATAAGAAAGTAAAGTGGGCCATCCTGAAACACTTTCACCGGCTCCCTTTTGTGATTCTCTCTTATGTTGGTTGTTCCAAGCCAAGCACATGGATTTATTCAGCTGCAAAAGCTTTTTGCAAATTCAGAAAATCTTCATCTAAAATCGGGTTGCTGTGACTGCGATGTGAGACTATATTATGAGACTGCAAGAGAGAAAATGACAATTGTTCTCCACTCAGAACAATGTTGGAGCGCTTGACAGATGAAAGAACGAATGGAGTGAAAAATTGGCATGTAATATAGTCCATGGGAACAGTTGCAGCACCATTTCAAACCACACACGGAGCTTCGCTGTAGACCCTTTTGGCAAACCACTTGGCGCACTTTAGCTTGGGAATATTTATTTTCAAGATTGAAGATTAAAATTCGACACATCGTTGTTAACTTTCTCTCCATAATTCTAAAGCTAATATAATCACTTCCTATCACCAGCTGGCTCTTGTGGCGATTTGGGTCAAAACACTATGTCCCCAAGATAGAAAATAGTTATGGTTTAATTTATGAATCGTGGTATGTTTCCTGATTCCAGCAATCAGACTAGCAATTGTTTTAGTAAATTTGAGCTTATATTAACAGTTTATAGGGAAAAAGGTTAAGAGTAACCGCTTCCATTCCTTTTACTTAATTAGTGTCAGGATTTTATCGGTGAGGATACTATTTTCAACATAAAATGACTTCAAGTGCCCATGACTATCAGGTGGTAGATTTTTTTTTTTTTTTAACCTCAGTATCTCTTAGTCAATAATTAAGGATTAGTTCTTCAAAATGTTGAGATTTATTGAAAAAGTTTATCTATGTTTTTTTATACGCATGAATCTTAGATCAATTCTATGATTACATATTTTAGAAACAAAATTATCTATCCATCACGTGACAATGATATATACTGTAGAATTTTTTACATAAAATGACAGGTTTTGATTTTAAAAGAAAACGATGTTTGTGGTAATTAAAAAAAAGCTTTTATGATGGAATAAGAAATACCATCCGAGTTATGGTTAAATTCATTGCCGTTCACCAATGAATTATTGCAATAGCCTGTAGTCCACAATAGAGTAAGAGGTAAGAAATTAAAGTTTATATCATACATTTTTTGGCTTCGTAGGGAATGATGAGCTGAATGTTAAATCCGGACCCTGTACCAAAAAAACCCGTACAAAATTGTCTTAGAAATGAGTTGGTGTTCATTTATTTTTTAGCATTTTTTGTATGCTAAAATATTTTTTTTCCAGAGTCTCAATTACTGCTAAGAACAACAATATCCGTGACATCATTCTTTACTTTCCCTCACAGTGAACTTAAATAGAAAATAATCAAAATATCAAAAGAATAAACAAGAGAAGTCATTGGTTGTTTATAGTTACCCTTATTAGATGAACTCGGCCCCCTATTAGTAACTCATTCCCCGCAGCTTCATGCAAAAATTGGAAAGTCATGGAAGTACATTTGAGGTACGGAAAAAGTGCCGCCAAGAGAAAATAACAACTCACAAACCCACTCCCAATGCTAATTTACTATCAAATTTTCCCCACTATCTACATGATCCCTCAAATCAAATCACTATAAGACACATGTTTATATGCCTAATTATGATATAATCTTCGAACTTTGTGAATAAGCCTTCGGCATATAGGACACACTATGCTCTCCTCATCTAAAATCCTGCAAAATGCATTCTAATGTGAATCTCATGAAATTTGTATATTAAAGCATGCGTACAAAAATATTCGGCATCGAGGTACCTCGGTGCACAGTCATAGCAAGTGGCACAATGTCCACAAGGAACAAAGAAGCTGCTGCGTTGTTCATCATAACAAATGCAACAAAATTTCCATCATATAACTCCTTTGAAGGGCTACTGGATGCTCCTGAATCTTCTTCTTCATCATCTTTTACATTTGTTCTATATGTCAATCGATCTGTCTCCACTTGCATCAAGGGCTCAGTTTCGGTTGGCCTTGCACCTACATTACTTGTTCTGTATGTGACGTCGACTGCCGCATGACTATTCTGATCACCACCTTTATAGACTCCAAGGAACTTCAGAACCAGATAAATAACAATCATAAGAGCTCCTACACATAGAAAAATAAGTCATCTTTAGTAACAAAAAGTATAATTAAACCAAAGGCTTTAGAAGAGAGATTTTAATCATTGTACCTAAAAGTAATATGTAGGTCAACACACGAGCCAGAAAAGAAATTTCAACATACGATCGCCCATCAACCTGTAATCAATCGATATAAATATAATCATGTATTGTTGAATTACTTTGGTGAAGATACATAAAGATAAATGAGTCAGACAAGTTTAGCCATGCCTTACTTTGCCAGTTACAGGAAGAATAACATACTGAGTATTAGGGAAGACAAAACTGAGCCTACACAATCCATTTGCAGTAGAGCACATCTTCTTGCCTTTAATTTGCCGAAACATTAACTTTCATAGTCAATATTATGTTCCTGGTATTCATGTTTAGAACCCCAATGTGGTATATATTATCTTCCTCAACATAGTATTCAGCTTCTTTACCTAGCAATGTTCACAAAAGTCAAGATTATGTTCCTGCCTCTTTCAAAATTTCCATATACTTAATTAGCCCTATGCTAATCATAGACAATTTGGCCCAAAATCATAGAATTGGATATCTTGGTGCATATTTGGTAACAATTTTGTTTTGGAAGAAATAATAATTGCTGTAAGCTTTCAGACAAAAGTGATATTATTTCTTTAAAACAAAATCAACTATACACGCACTTCAAACATAATATGTTAGAGATCCTATATTGACTAACAATATGGCCAAAACAGTATATGGTAAATGGAATCAACCTTCAGTTCTTGAACTAGTTTTTGAGTTGAGTTAAACCTAATTTGAAATTCTAATATGATATCAAAGTTTATTCTAAAGTTGTTATTGGACCTATTAGGCAACTGAAATCACTTGCAAATGTCTTGCTCTCAACATGTGTCATGAGGGGAGTGTGTTAGAGATTTTACGTTTGACTAATAATATATTCAAAATATTGTATATAAGTGAAGGATGAGTCTCATCAAATTCTAAGAATTGGAATATAAAGTGTTAAGTCGTCTTAATTGTAGATACCATGACCAATCTTAATATGCATCCTCATACACCTTCACTCTGATAGGTGTGAGGAGGTGAATCCAACTTCATATTTACTAAAGATAAAACTTAAGTAATGCTTACAGCTTGAGCTATTTTCACTTTACAAACTGATTTTGCCCAAATTCTAATGGATAGCTTCAAAATTGTAGCCAATGCTTAATTGCTTATGTCACTAAGGTAGCCTTTCACTCAGTTTTTCGGTAAAAAGTAGCGAAGCTCTAGGATCAATTAGCATTAACAGTCTTGCGAAGAGCAATTGCATTGAGGAAGCTCGTTTGTTTAGCCTGTAGTAGTTCAAACTTCTTTTCTACTGCGAAATAAGACTGGTTCTTGAGACAAACCTGAAATTCACACTCAAAAAAGAAAAGGAAGAGATAGCCATGAGATTTCCCCTCAACTAACCTTTGATCACCATCCCATGTAGCCAGTAGCGAACCCAGGATGTTGCAAATGTCCGCAAGTGCGACATAAAAATTCAGCCGATTTGAATTTTTTTATTAACTTTGGTATGTGACATCACCAAAAGACAATCCTGAAGCATACAACTCACAGCTCACATACTCACCACAACAGGACACTTCCCTCTTACGAGTGATTTATTTACATAATAAATTGAATTGAATCTGCAAAGTAAAATGCTAATATGTACAGTGTAAAAATTATTACTTTTAATCAATTTACATAATACTATCTCTTTAAACTTTTGTGCAAAATTAATACTTGAATAAACAATTTCATAAATTTTTATACAAGATTCATATATTATCTATTTCTAATATAAGCACCTATCCTAGTTTTAACATCCAAACATTATAACGGTTAAAAACATTAGCAATTTATTATGTAAAAAAACCATTATTAATTTGTAGAGTAAACTATATTCAATATTTTTAAGGTTTGGTCAAATCTTTTTTGATTTCTCTTTTATTTATATATTAGTACTCCTGTAGTAACTCTTAATTATTTGAAATTATATTGAAATTTTATAAGGATTGATAAAATTTAAAAGACTAAATGATTGATTAAACTATTATTTATATCTTATTACAAAAACAGTTACATTTTGAATGGGCTTTACATAAAACATTAATTTAAATTTTCTTTAAAAAAAAAATTTGGGGACACTGCCCCTATAACCTTGCCACTACTAAATGTACAATATAAATAAATTATTTTGGGTCCATCACTACATGCAGCTGATCTAAACTACTAGTAGTGAGTGCTTCCCACCTCATACGGATGGTGGAACCCTGATTTAAGCACAAAGAAATTCCAGAAGTTGAAAAATCAATTTCTTCAAAGGAATTCTCTGGGTAACTGCTTTATACGCTTCAACAAGGAAGAAATTTGACACTGTCCAATTAGTTTGGGAGCTTAACTCGCTCTCCTCGTTGAAGGCACGAAGAATAACTTGATCATTGTCCTCGTTTGACACTTGAAGCTGCTTCACAAAAACAGAACTGGTATTCATCATACGGGACGAGGCAGGGCCAAGCAGGATGCATGAATCGCCGTAATAACCATAACGGAGTGTGATTGAAACTGTAAAACAGAAAACATAGAGAAAGAAAGAAAAGAAAAAGGCAATGCGTGAGAAACAGTGATCAAGGGAGGGAGGGAGGGAGGGAACCATAAAGAAGATGAAATTACATGCCACAAATCCAAATGGTGAGAGGAGGCAGCATCCATGCATGTTGCCACCGCTGATGCTGGGATGGTATAGTGCGCATGGCTCGGTATAACAGAGCCGTTGATTCAATTCAAGGTAGCATGAAGAGAAACAGAAGTGTATGTAGAGTAGATCACTTACTTAAGTTGAGACTAGAAGGTTTCACTGTTCTTTTATGAAGGTAACCGTTTGGTGTGATTGACGGGTATATGAATGGCATGTGTGTTGAACATTAGGTGTGGTCATTATTATAATTTTAATTATTTTCCATATGCGTTCGTGTTTGGGGTAAAACCGTTAAAATATGTCTTGTCATGTCATGTTTTTTTGGTCTATAATAATCAAGATTTGAATCCAAGATATCATGTGTATTACTCCAAACACTCCAGCGCTAGGCCGACCCGTGGTTCATATGTCATGTCATGTGTATCAGTGTATGTGTCGATCGTGGCCGTGGGCACAATGAATTTCAAGCTTTTAGGTTATGACTAATGAGAGATAAACAAGAGTGCACTATTTACAACCTACGCATGGGTCCAACATAAGGAAATCAATTGACGAAATAAATATTAATCAACGTTAGAAAAAGTCTTCGGCTGAAGTTATTAACGAGAAACGAATGCGTTACAAATATACAGGAAATTTCAGCAGACGCAAATTAATAAAATTAAAATGAAGGAAAGCAGGCAAACCTAAGATTCAACCAGTAGCAAATCACAATTATACAATTGTCGTCAAAATACACAGACTGACAAGTAATCGTAACAACAAACAAAATAGATATTTTTTACAAGTGCAAACAAGAAATAGGAAAACGGGCAAATATGCAGCAAATCTGATTGAGAAACCTAGAATTAAGATAAGCTTCACAGAGAGATTGTAAAAGTTAAAAGCTAAATAAACAAATACTATAAAATTTAATAAAACTTGAAGGTTTGTAATGAAAAGGTTTAAAACTTCAAAGCATGTATCCAAAGCAAAAAGGTTTTTGAATTGAACTCTATGATGCACATAGATCTATAAATTGAACACATAAGCTTTTTAATGGTTGGAGATAATTAACTCATTCTAGTCATACTTCTACTTTATTTTTGTTTAAATTGATAGGATGTTTAGATCAATATATTAGATTTACAAAACATTCTATTTTTTATTCTTCAATCAATATTTATTGGTTTTTAATTAAATTAAATTAAAATAGAGAAAAAAGAAGATATAAATAATGATTCAATGATAAATAAAAGTCAATTCGTATTTTTTTATTTACTTTATTTTCTTTTGTCTAGAAGGCTAGATTTGGTTGGTATGATTTGCCAGAGAATAAAATGGGAAAGAATAGGATTGAAATGAGAAATTTTAGTTATTCGGTATACGGTGAAAGGAGAGAAAAATTTGTGTAGACCCTGCTAAAACTTTGTTTCTATTCAACAATATAATGTGGTGAAATGGAACAAAATTGATAGTGACATCATAAGCAACATGTCAGCTTCACATATTTTTATTTTTCAATTAAATAATTATTTTGTAACGTAAAATAAATAAATAATAATTGACAAACAATCAATAAGGTTATGTATGGATTGATAATGAATAAAGGAATAAAGTGTATCAGAATATAATTTAGTGGAATGAATTGAAATGAAATGAATTAAAATATCATTTCACTGTTTAAGTAATTTATAAAAGAAAAAACATAATAAAATAAATTATAATTTTTCATTTCTTGATTTATCAAACAAACCCTAAGTTTTGTTGGGTGGGGGAATGGAAGGGAGAGTTTAGGGTAGGGAAAGGAAAAAGGAGAGAAAAATAATAGATGTGGAAACACAAATGGGGTTGGGAGGGGATTCTAGGAAGGAAAATTGGTTATGAAATGCAACTTAAGAAAGAAGAAAGAAAAAAATGTTGAAGCTACATTTCTATATGCAAATACATTATGTTGATTCTACTCATATAAGAGTAGATTTAAGGGGATTTTATCATTTTTGGTGATTTTCAAAAATAATTTAGTTAAAAAGGTTGTTTTTCAAACTATTTACCTGTCATGAGTAATTTTTGCTACATTGGATTTGGGTGGCGCCACCTAGTCATCTTTTGTCATATAGTGGAAGACGTCATCTTATTGCATGTCACCCTTCAAATGGACTTATCAGAACATGTGGCATCATCTTGTTTCATTCCACCAATTCGTCTTTTGTCATGTAGTGGGTAGCTCTATCTTGTTTCATATCATCCCTTCATGGAGTCAAAAAAAGTGATGTCACCCTAACATGTGTTACATAAAAGGCACCACCATGAAGGTTGTCTCCTTCGTTTTTGTATTTAATAATTATAATTAAATAATGTTAATAATTAATTTAATTTTAGTAATTTTAATAATTAAATAAGTTAAGTGATTTTAGGTTTTAATAATTTTAATTTTAGTAAAAATGAGCCTAAAAATCGTAAAAAAGAATTTATTAACTATTACTTCAGAAAAAATTTGTTTCAAGTGGGTGTGTTGTTAGTGATTTTCTTAATTAAAATGTGTTATTTTTCCATAAAATAATGGTGATTCCATTTGTTTTTATGTCGATTTTTCCAATGATACCATCCATGGAGCCAGAAACAATATCAAAATCAATATAAAATAAGCCTAAAAATTGAATAAAATATTATTTGAAGCAATTATTATAAATACATCATATATGAGTTAAACGCTAAAGACCATTAATCCTAAAGACCAACAATTTATAAAAGTAAAAACAACATTCAAAATTAATTTAAATTGCTTAAATTAAGATTATTAAAATCTAAAATCACTTATATTATTTAATTATTAAAATTACTTAAATTAAATTAAACAATTGTTTAATACAAAATGAAAGAGACAACCTTCAAGGTGGCGTCAATTGTTTTGACAATTTGAATGAGTGACATGGAATAGGATAACATCACTCACTATATAACAAAAGACGAATTATATAAAATAAGATAATGTCACTTATTTTGGAAGTCCATTTGAAAGAGTGTTATAAAATATGATGAGGTGATTTATTATATGATAAAAGATGAACTAATGACATGTAATGCCATTCAAATTTGATGTGACAAAATTTGTTCACTACAAATAAATAATTTGAAGACCAACTTTTTTTAGTAAATTATTTTTAAAAATCATCCAAAATGATCAAATACCACCCGTAGATTTAACAAAAATTCACCGCATCATCGATTTTCACTCCCTTCAAAATCTATAGAACCCACGGAAGTCACTACCAATACGCGGCCCCACTGAAACAAACAACGAGACGCACTTTAAGTGCGAAAATGTGAGAATAGCCCCTCACATCACAGAAAACAAAAAAATTGAAGACGTGGCAATGACTTCTTCTGTAACTCTTATTTATTTGAAAAAATCTTCCATTACTTACGCGCAATCGTCCTCCATCTTCCATCACGCTTTAAACCACCGCAAGCTTGTCCCTTTCACCCTCTTAGCCAGCCCCATTTTTGGCATCTACCCAACTCTGCCATGGCCTTCACTCGTAACTAGTAACAAAAAAACAAAAGTTGTTGATCTTTGCTTCTCAGCATGAACTAGCTAGTGTTACAGCTTCTTGTGCAAGTTTTCTCGGGACAAATTCTCTCTCTTCTTGTATTTATGACAGCTATACTCATCATCCTATTTAATGACTGAGAAGAGAAAGTGAAAGAAGCATAAATATCATAAAGTGACAATAAAAAAGTTGAAAGTGGTGTTTATATTCCATTCCTCTTTGCTGCAAAATTCATTGATTTGACACTCACCACCTCTTTGAAATCGGTTCTTGTGAGATGCATGTTGCAGCACTAGCCACCAAGGTAAGAACATAAACATGTTAACAGGGAGATTCAAGATTAATAGAAATTAATTACGTGCTTAGTATGCTCTTCAAGTTATCTGCATACAAACCGCCATCTCTTAACCCTCTTGCGTCACCTTTTATTAATGGCCCGATACAGACAAAACCTATCTCCTGCCTTTCTTCCTCTTTTTCCCTTGTTTTCTTCTATTTTCACCGCCTTCGGTTCAACCTCTCATTTATGAGCTGTTGAGTTTCCTTTTCCTATATATTTATCTGATAGGCTTTTTATTGATGGTAAGAACAGGTGAAATATGGGGAGAGTGAAGCTTCCGATCAAAAAGATTGAGAACACAACTAATAGGCAAGTCACTTTCTCCAAGAGGAGGAATGGACTCATCAAGAAAGCTTACGAACTTTCTGTTCTTTGCGATGTTGATGTGGCTCTCATCATGTTTTCCCCATCAGGAAGAGCCACTTTCTTCTCTGGCAACAAAAGGTTTGCTTATTTCTATTGCATGTGTTGTGTTGTGTGTGTGGGAACTGGATTCGTTGCTGTCAAAATTTCCACGCAACCATATACAGTCGCAGAATTTTAACCGTTGGATGATGGTAGATCGGACATCTCAGATCTTAAAATGAGTTAAATTTACGAAATTTAGGACATAGTAATTAAGGTTTCTTAATCTATAAAATTAAATTTATAAGATATTTAATTTAAGCTAAAGATGGATTTTTTTTTTCAGTTTTATTTTTATATTTTACTTGTCTTCTCGATTAGGTGAAGTTAAATCTAAGTTAATCTAGAAGATCATTCGTTCATTGATTTTGTCTATTCTACTTCAAAAGCTTTGTTATTTATTGAAAAATCTTATGACTCCTATTTTTCTGACATATATGTTTTAAAGCATTGAAGAAATTCTAGAACGATATGTTAATCTTTCGGAGGGTGAACACGGAAGGTAAGAGCTTGTGTATTTTTAACTTCTGATACCTGATACCTGATACTAGTTAATCAATTTATCCTAATGTTGCCACCTTTGATTTATCGACCGTGTGGGCTTAATTTAAACTCTTTTTGCCGTGAAACTCTAAAGGATGCATAATAAAGAGGTACTTTAATGAGTCTTGCATCACATAAGGTTTTGAACTGAACATTGATTTTAGAAGTATTAATTTGAAATTTAATTTTTTCATTGTCTCTGTAGCACATTCAAAAGTTGCTTAGTAAATTGAAAGATGAAGCTGGTCAAATATGTCAAGCCCCTAGGTATTATTTGGTATTTTTTATTAATTATTTACTGATGAAGTTGTTTGGCATTTGATTATTTACAATTTTATCGTGTTGTAATGCAGCCCAATGACTTCAGATTCCCAAATTGAGGTATGTGTTAACAAACATTGTGTATAATGTGATAAATCTATTTCCAGCTTCAATTGATCTTATATATTTTTGTTCGACTGATTGTTCTATGCGAGCTTCAGGATCTTCGAAGAAAAATTTTCACTTGCAAGTCTCAATTGGAAGAGATGGAGAAGCGACTAAGGTTCCTTTGAATTTATCATTGCTTTATCAATTAAATCAAAACCAAAACCGAATTCTGGTATGTTGATGAGAGAATATAATTAATTCACCATTGTTTCACACTATTTTTTAGGATATTTGAAGGTGATCCTTCAGAGATCACAACGCTCAGCGAGGCTGAATATCGTGAATATGTCCTTCGGGAAACTCTAAAACAGGTGCAACTGCGAAAGGTAAGTCCAATACTCCAATTGCTGAATTACCATTACTTGTAGCCACGCAATAAATTTACTACTATTGCTAACCTTCTATTATTTTTATGTACATCAAACTAATAAATTATGAAATGATATAATTAAATTATGAATTGTCTTCAAATTAAAAGACAACTTACAAATTTTTTGGCTTGCAGTGTGTTTTGGAGGAGTACAATTCTCATGCCACTCATTCTCCACAGGTATATAAAGATATGGTTAAGCTCACTTTATAACAATTCCTAACCACCATCATTCCAATGTATTCTTAAAAATTTTACCAATTTGCTGATATATTTTTGCTTCTCAGATATGTTGAATATATAAACTCATAGTCTTGTAGTAAGACATTTGAGTAGTTTGAAACCTCATTGTCATCATTCTATACACAAAAATAGTTATTTTGGATATGTAAATAAAAACAAACTAATATTTAAGATTATGCATGATATATTTCATATGCTATAAAATTATTAGAAAAACTAAAAATAAAAGTTTTTTCATAAATTAAAAGTATTCTATGCATTAAGTTAAAAATTAATTTTTAGAAAAGTTATTTTTTTTACAAATTAACTTATTTTAGTTTATGAAAAAAGTTTTTTTTTTTCTCTTATAACTGATTATAGAAAAAGTTTATCTAAACAAGACCTAAATTAGGTTGAATTTATTAACTTGATAATCTAGATAGCTCCTATAGAATTTAGATGATGGGGTGTATTAAATTAGAATTTTAAAAGACTTTTTTTTATAAAAAAAT